>UCOK01020131.1:0-48947 GCA_900474325.1 Synergus umbraculus | reverse complement strand
GTTTTAATATCCTAAAAATCTCTTGAATTTCGTAAAAATCACTTAAATCAACTTGAAATCCTTAAAAATATTACAAAATCTTTTATAAATTATAGAAATATTTTTTGAAAACCCTTAAAATTTTACGAAAAACTTCGAAATCTTTGTAAATTCTACATAAACTTTTAAAAATCATAAAAATCTTTTGAAATTTCTCAATAAAATACCCTATAAAGTTTAAAATTCCTTATTTAAATCCCGCAACATACATATTTTAAAATTATAAAAGCACCTTGAAGTACGATTGAAATCTAATCAGAGTCATGAAAAATTCTAAAACTTCCCAGAAACTTCTTGAAATTCTTTAAAATTCTACGATAGCATTTAGAATCCCATTAGCTTTCATGAAATCTTTAAAAATTGCATAAAATTCTCTTAAAATTCCTAGATTTTCAATGTAGTTCGAGTTTAGACTCGTGACAAAATGATTATTAACGAAACCAAATTCAAATATCAAGTTCAAACTTTCAAATTTAATTTACGCGGAAGTTACAATTCGGCGATTATCGATTGTCGAAAATCACTATCGATACTTACACGACGAATCAGGAGTGCGGAATAGGCGTTACGATATTTCGACTTCGACTCAATGATCTTTTTAGAATAGATAATCAGTAATCAGTATTGTCGCTAAATCAGATTAATAGAGTGTTTTCTCTGATCCATGTACTATAATCGTGACGCCGCAAGTCTACAAAAACCTCAGGATTTACATGATTTTCGAATTCTCCTTTCCACACGTGAATTCCAGCTATCTTATTGTTAATAATTAAAGGAGCACCGACATCAGCCCGAGCACAGTATTGCTGTGGATCATAAGTGCAAATATGTTTTTCCGTAACAGGAGAGACGTTTCTATTCACAATTCTGTAGCTATTTTGACACTCTCTATGATTTATTATTGATACAGTAATAGAACGCAGTCTCCTTCGTGGGTACGATGAAGGCCTGAAATAGGAGAATAAATCCATTGAATGTTTCCACCATAAATTAACAATTATGTTTCATGCATTTAATATATATTATTGATAATTTACCGTGGTGGATAATTGCATCCCCAGCCAAAAACAGTAACACGTGTACCGTCAGGTAAAGGTCCTTGGTATAATTGTAGAATTCCAGTTCTTTGGTCAAACACGAAAGGAGGGTCAACAGAGATCACGGCAATACCATCTATTCTGCCATGGGGAGGATTCCCATAATATATTGTCTTTGATGTTACGGTGTGAGTATTACTGCGAAAGTCATATCCTGAACCAGAGAAAATTTCAAGACGCGAGATATCAACGATAACGCAGACTGCAGCAGTGAGGACACTGTAATGCGACAGTATCACACCTGCGCAATTGGCAATATTATTGTCTTTAATCGTTACCATATAATTAGCTCTTTCAATCGGTATGGTAGGTCCTCTATCCGGCAATTGACTAATTACACGTTTATTGCGAACATGAAAATCTGATGATTCCCCTGCAAATATTTCGTAAATTAAAATTCTCAATACTGTTTTCTAGCAGCTGTTACCAACAGCTTTAATCCATTTAAATCTATTATACATATAGTAGATATACACTGAGAAACTCTGCGTTAGAAAAATTACTAATATCGATAGCAAGTAGGGGCAAAATCCCAAAATTGAGGCATTTTGATACAGAAAATAATAAATTTTACTATTTTCTGTATTAAAATGTCTCAATTTTGGGATTTTGACCCTACTTGCTATCGATATTTTTCTAACATAGAGTTTCTCAGTGTAGTTTTACTTACTGCTATCCGCCTCTGATAATGTCGCGATTATTCCTTCACGAAAAATTACACAGAGAATCAAGAATTGCAAATATATTTTTTCAGACATTTTGGGCACTCAGTAACACAGTTTAGTTGATAATCCAATTTTTTAAGTATTAAATGAAAGATTCCGAGTATTATTCGTCTTTTATGATTTAACTTTATTTGTTTAACTTTTTTAACATCGTAAAGCACCTATAACATTATTATCGATAAGATAGTAATGTAATAAACGCTGAAATGTTAGAAGTTTCACAATAAAGAAGGTCTTAAAATCTTTACCGCCTTGATTTTTATACTTTTTTTCGTATATTCTGCGTAAGACATTTTATTTCTATGTCAATAATAATTCTTGGTTGAATTTGTTACAAAATTTTAATTGTTTTAATTAGAAATATATATTTTTTAATAATATGTAAGTGTGGCATCACTAGGTAATTACGAGCTTTTAATGATTTTAAAAATATTTTCTGCAATTTTAGGAAATGTCAAGACTTTTTCAAAAAATGTAAGAGATTTTGATATTTTTAAGATGATTTTAAGGGAATGTACGATTTTCAGGAAAAATTCAGGGAATTGTCAGGAAAAAATTACTAATATCGATAGCAAGTAGTGTCAAAATCCCAAAATTGAGACATTTTAATACAGAAAATAATAAATTTTACTATTTCAGCAGTAATTTTTACTATTTAAATAGTAAAATTTATTATTTTTTGTATTAAAATGTCTCAATTTTGGGATTTTGACCCTACTTGCTATCAATATTAGTAATTTTTCTAACACAGAGTTTCTCAGTGCACCGTGTTAAAAATTAACAAAATCATCTCAATGTTCTGTTAAGGTTTCGGATGATGCAAACGTCCTTGAAAATACCTCAACCCCACAGAATTTGGATTCACGCCACCGAGCAGGGCAATTATCGATCTCTTCATCTCCTGTTTCGAATTATCCTGAAAGCATGTCTCGTATTAAAGTTGTTTATCGAAGAACTACTTACCCGTATAATTGGTCGT
This sequence comes from Synergus umbraculus, assembly GCA_900474325.1. Taxonomy (NCBI): domain Eukaryota; kingdom Metazoa; phylum Arthropoda; class Insecta; order Hymenoptera; family Cynipidae; genus Synergus; species Synergus umbraculus. Next base: position 46,107 of record UCOK01020131.1, on the reverse strand, counting down.
AATAGACAGATAGAAACTTTTTCTTCTGTAAGTGATAAGCAAACTCAGGTGCATTCTACTTGTGAGACTTGCTAAAACTTATGACCACTATATGCATGCTCTTGCACGTGTATGAAAACTGGATTTTTATCGTTTGTCGGGTACAACAAAAAATAGATATTGTTGAAAAAGGCAAGTCTCGATAAAACATGCATAGAAAAGAAAATGAGGGAGATCCTATAAATATCTCAAAACCGGTATATTGTTGATTACATTTTTTTTCAGTAGTTCAACACGAGATTGCTGAATCCATAACTCTTGGAGCGATGAGTTATTTTGAATGCAACCTTGTTCTGATACTCACTTTTTAGATCAAACTACTCTCTTTATATACACACCTTTTTATTTTCCATATTATATTCAGTTTTCTGAAGTAGATAATCACAAATTGAAGCGAAGCTGTTGAACATTTATGCTAAATTCTTAGAGAAAATGCAATTTGGAATAGGACAGCATTTTTTGATTAGGATATTAAGTTTTTGGCAAGTTCTGCGTGCTTGCCTATCGGTTACTGAGAAATCTCACCAGGAAGTGATCATTAGTGTGGAATACTTGCTTGCTCTTGTCGCATTCGAACACTTATATGCATTTCAATGTATGTCGCACCGTTATAACGATCTCCATATATATTCTGAGCTCAGACTGTCAGATCTAGTTCCGAATGGGTGATATATACGCAATTGCGATCACGTTTTGTATGTACTTTAATTATCGTACATCTGTCGCTCACAGCACGTTACACCCAGAGATAAAGTATTAATAATTGACAAGTAAATCAATCGTTTTAATTAAAAGTAAAGCTTATCAATATCTACACTTATGAAAAAGAAATTAAATAATAAATAAATAAAAAAACAGAATTAATTCATCCCGAAAAATTATTCTAGAACTACAGTCACAGATTGAGGATTCTTTACGAGGAGAAACTTGCATTGAAATTGATTTTTAATGGTACATTTGATACCAGAGAGTTGGGTCCTCTTCTGGTATCAGTTTCTCGTAATTGCGACTTAATGAAATCAAGATGGTGACCTCATTTTCGAAAGATGCATACAGCTCCTCAGACACTGCGATCTTGTTCCGCGAGCGGTAAATAAAAACGGTTTCTCCGACTGACTCATAATTATGGTTGTCGAGATGTCTAGACTGCGTGGAGGCAGAATCTGCAACCATTGAAAAACGGCACCGACAAGGACAGCACCAATGGTCCCACAAAGCGAGTTTATTAAGATCCTGCAAAAAAAAATCTCACTCTCTAGACATTATTATTTATTTATGTCAGCAGCTAATGATCAAATGCTGTCGTGAAAGCGGTATATTCATAAGGAGGGCCGACCAAATCTCGATTAAGACCCTTTTCTATGCAGATTGATCGTCTTTTTATTCACAGTCGAGAAATCGTCTGATTTATCACTCTCGCTTTCTAGGTGCCGGATTCAAAAGGCGCTTTTCATTCGTATTCTTAGAATTATTGAATTTTTATATATAGAATTTTTATTAAAGTTTTCATAAGCAGAGACTGTCCGACAGCGTAAGCATCAGGTACTCATTTTTTATTTGTAAATAAGAAAAAGTTGATTACAGATTGGCGATTTTTTAACACAATATTTTGAGGAGTAATATATCTTCTGAAGGTACGCCTTCTGTAGTTAGGTATCAGGCTCGTTATGGATAAAAGTACCCAATTTTCATAAATCGTACTGTCGAATCTGCCGAGAATGGAGAGACGAGAATGTAAATACGACATTAGAAAACACATCGTTAGCGGTGGAGGATGGATTATTGAAACGCGAGAAAGAAGACCTGGAAGAGAATGCAAAACTGGATATTCCAGACTGCTTGGCACGACGACAAGAGAGCGGAGGAAAAAGATTCGCGATGACAGATACTTGAATCAGCCGTCGATTTATCACAAGGCATCTTTCACGTTCTCAATAATAAATAAAGAGGCGTATAAAATCAGCGAGGAGACATAGCGACAGTGCAATTCCGAGTAGTGAGTGGAACGTAGGTCGAAGGATTCTTGTTGTTTTTCTTGTTAGGCTTATAAGTCTATGAAGAAATCGAGATGCGACTAATGAGACTTCTCATTGAAACTTCTGGAATCCGTGTTCTTCTCAAACTAAAAGTTATAACCTTGTGCTCTAACAGGATACGCACGTGCCATTTTTAGAATTCATTTTTATTGAATATTTTCTTTTTATAGTACTGGGATGTAGCCTTCTTTCTTTATTATAATTATTTTTTAATATTTTTCATTTAAAAGTTGCATTTATTATTTTCCGGAATAGTAATATCAAGGTTGGAAATGCGAGTAGATGTCGGACAAAATAGAAATTGATACATTAATAATAATAATAATTATGTCAGTTTGATATTTATGCCATGTTATTTTTGTCGTATTGCTTTTATACACTGGGAAACTCTATGTTAGAAAAATTACTAATATCGAAATTGAGACATTTTAATACAGAAAATAGTAAAATTTATTATTTTCTGTATTAAAATGTCTCAATTTTGGGAGTTTCTCAGTGTAGCTTTTACAGCTTATTTAACAGATTTAGAAGATTTCGAAGGATTATAAAGAATTTCCACGCACTCTTTAAGATTTTTTGGGTTTCTAGTGATTTCAAAAGATTTTTGATAAGTTTAGGGGCTTTTAAGAGGTTTCTAGAAATTTAAAGGGATTAGAAGAAATTTTTATGATATTTATTATAGAATAGAATATTATCTGGTAATCAGTAAATTTTCGCTAATTCACATTAATAGAGCATGTTGCCTGATCCATGCACTATAATCGTGACGCCGTAAGTCTACAAAAACATCAGGATTTCTCCTATCTTCCATTTCTCCTTTCCAAACGTGAATTCCAACCACCTTGTTGTTAAAAACTAAAGGAGCACCGGCATCAGTACGGGCACAGTATTGCTCTGGATCATAAGTGCAAAGATGTCTATCCGTAACATTAATTTCGTATCTACTGTGTTCTCTGTAGATATTTTGACATTCTCCATGATTCATTATTGGTAAAGTAATATAACGCAATCTCCTTCGTGCGTTCGGTAGAGGTCTAAAATAGGAGAAAAAATATATATTGAATGTTTCCACCATAAATTAACAATTATGTTCGATGCATTTAATGTATATTATTGATAACTTACCGCGGTGGATACACGCATCCCCAACCATAAACAGTAACAGGTGTATCTTCCAATAAAGGTCCATCGTATAATTCTATAGTTCCAGTTTTTGCGCTAAACTCGAAAGGAGGGTCAACAGTTATCAAGGCAATACCGTTATATATTTTGTGGGGAGAATCTCCATAATACGTTACTTTTGATTGTAAGGTGTGAATTATACTGCGATGGTCATATCCTGAACCAGAGAAAACTCTAAGGTGCGAGTTATCAATATTAACACAGATAGCAGCAGTGAGGACACTGTAATGCGACAGTATCACACCTGCGCAAGTGCCCCTATTATTTTCTTTAATCATTACCATGTAATTAGCTATTTCAATCGCTAATGTATGTCCTCTACCCGGTATGTGATTAATTACACGTTTTTTTCGAACAAGAAAATCTGATGATTCCCCTGCAAATATTTCATAAATTACATTTTCAATACAGTTTTCTAACAACTGTTACCATCAGCGTTATTCCATTTAAATCTATATATAGATATCTTTTTACTTACTGGCATCCTCCTCTGTTAATGTCGCGATTATTCCTTCACGTAAAATTACACAGAGAATCAAGAATTGCAAATATATTTTTTCAGACATTTTAGGCACTGAATAACACAGTTCAGTTGGTGATCCACTTTTTTGAAATACTAAATGAAACGTTCTGTGTATTTATCGTTTTTTATGATTTAACTTTATTTGTTTATCTTTCTTAATTTCGTCAAGTATACCATTATTATCGATAAGGAACTTGTAATAAACCAGGGACATATTAATAATTTAAAAAGTTCAAATTGTTATCTTATAGATGATAAGAGATTTCCAAGGTTGTTGTATATTTTAGAAATTTTTGACGAATGTTAAGTGACAGATTGATCTTAAATTTTAAACGATATTTCACAAAATTTTTGAACAATTTCTATATCATTATTACCATTATTACTAAAACTTTATTCACATTTTTAATACCTTTCTATCTGGGAAATCTTAAGGAAATTGAATATTTGAATCATGTGGCCACCCTGTAATATCCTAAGGTCCTAGAGACAGAAAAAATTCAAATCGGTCAATTTCATGGGATTTAATTCCATTATGAGACCGGATTTGAGGTCCGTGAATGAATAAATAATATTCTCTGACGCATGGAAATTGGATAAAGTGCCAACCAAAATAAGATAGTCGGCACATTTTAAGTGTCACCTCGGGAAAAAGGCATGTCGGTACACACGTCGTCGACGATGGCAACCAAAAATATGCCATCATCTCTTCAAAGCGATCCGTTGGTCCCCCAATTACACACTCGAGACTTTAAGAGTAACGTCCCAAAGCCGAGGGTGAAGTCATGAAGTGAAACCGTAAAATTAAAAAGATGTAGCTAATTTGCAGTTCTCTCTTTCGTCCGTCAAGTGGGTCGTCCAAGCATCAAAAATCTTTAATAATTGGGCTATACATAAGCCCGATTCGTTGCCGTTCAAGAGAAAGTATTAACTTTTGAATCGCGTGACTTTGTTACTCCCGCCCCTGATTGTAAGGGAAAATTATCGACTTTACATTTTAAGAGAAATTTGTAGTTTTTAAAAATACCCCCTGCAGCGTATCTTGTTACACTTTTTTCTCAATTTTATCTGACGGCTCACTATCACAAAAATCGGAATATTAAGTTACTCTGGTTCTCTATATTCGGATTGAGTAATATATTTGATGCGGGAAAAATTTAATTATGAAAAACTGATTTATTTAAAAAAAAAACTCGTTGCAAGTGACAGTTTATTCAACTTGCGGTGACGGAAATGACGAACGCGGTAGGTACGAAGTGCGGGTGACATGGCTCGTTGAACACGAGTTTGAAAATAACTCATGTGGACGAGAATCGTCACGTTAGACTGTAACACAGCGGAACGGAAATGCAGATAAAGTCGACTGCCATGCTTCGTAGTCTTTAAAGTCGACAAAAGCCCTTGTCTGAAATAAAAACATACAGAAAAAAATATTTTATTTTGCAAAATCGTCTTTGTTTCAAAAGCTAAAAGTTCAGGAATACATCTTATGGAATTAAGTATTATAACTTACGTAAAAGGCAAAGGATTTTTGTAGCCTTTGTTTTAAACCGCTTTCAATATTTAATAATCAAAGTCACTTTATCCAGAATAATTCAAGTCTTCAAGTACTTTAGTGAACCAACAAAATTAAGAGGAAGTAGGGACTCTAATTTAAATGGAGCTAGTTTTCTGTTTTTTTATAAAACGTGTTCAAATTATCACATCCATTAATACTGTTTCAAAGTGACTAGCAGATTTGATAAAATGGTACCAAATAGATTTCAAAACATCAAAACAGATTTATCATTATCTCCCTCGGATTAGGCCCTACGAAAGGTTGAAATCGGTCTTTCTGGTAATTTTTCACTGCCACTTAGGACAGTAGCGCTCTAATGAACGCATTAAAGCTTATTTATTTATTTTTTTTTTAAGCGAGATTTTCACTTTAAAATTTAGTACCCTGATTTAAATAGATTTCGTAACCAAGATTTTCGAAGGTACGGAAGTAGCTTCTTATATTAGAATTAGATATTAGAAAGTCGCATTAACTCACGTCCTGAATCTGAGGGCAGGCCATTGCCACTCAGAGTGGCAATAGTCGCCTTTACTTGCCATCTTAAAGGACTAATCTCATATTTACTGATCCTGTGATTTAGTGTCGCTGTCACAACTCGGCAATCTCCATTCGTACGTTATCCATCTTCCACTGACAAACTTTTTATTTCGAAATATTTTATCCCATACAAGAAGTCTTATTCATGCTTCGAGGCTCTTCATAAAAGCTCGAAAGTAAGATGTCGAGGTCTTATGTTGGTATCGCTATTAAAAAAAGATTTGATCCTAGCAAATGTGCTCACATCTTTTTTTAGTGCAACGAGTTTGAGGAACTATATTTCTTCAGTCAAGTGTTGGTTTATTATTAGCTTCTCAATGGAAATCGATTAATTGATTTATGGGATTAGGAAGACATGTGCTTTCTTTTTGAAATTGTTATTTTTAAAACGAGTTATGTATTTTTATAAAATACGTAACTCGTTTATGTATATCGTTTTTAAAAAATATATTATAATTATTCAGAAAAAGATTAAATAATTTTATAAATAAGTTTCCGAAGTGTAATTTTGCAATGAACAAGTGAAGTGATTTTAATTGAGGGTACATTGTCCTACCTTGTTTTGTAACCACTGGTCAGGTGCCAAAACTCCTGAAATAGATAGTGGCATACCGAGAGACTAATTCCAGAATGGTGTAGCTGGTGAAATTTCTATTTAAAATACAGAACATATATAGATCGGTCCACAAACTTACATTAATATGAGAATCTTGATTCTCAGAATTCCAGTTTCGTCTTGAAAAATGAGAAAGAAAAGTAAAATATAAAGGAACTGCGCATAAATTGTAATGCTCTCTATAATTACTTCACTGGGTCAAAAATGCATTGACGTCTCTTCTTAATACACCCACAAAAATTTTCTGGAAATCAAGAAATAAACTTCATAAACTTCATATATTATTCTCTTGTAAATTTACATATTTTCTGTCGAGTGAGAAATAAACTTTCTGGGAACTGACACAGGCAAACTAATGGAGCCACTTTTTTCATGTACCAGATTAAATTTTGCACTCAGGATCGAGAGTGATTCCATACGTCAGAGGTGCTCTCATTTCAGTTAGCGAGAAACTTCGAAAATCGAGCATCTTACGTCTCTCGTAGCCTCCGGGTCAACCGGGGTTAGGTAATCGCAAAAGTGCACCTAATTTCAAAATTCTATTTCCAGAAGCGTGGGCGTCGTGATATTTTCGGTGAGGTTCGTTTCTGCAATGCCACGTTTCTTCTTTTTGTTTCCAGAGCATCTTCCCAATCACTGCAGTATTATATTTAACTGGCCCACTTTGTCGCGATTTTCCGTGCTCTTGTAATCAAATGGGAGGATAGAGACTGATGGCAATTGGTGCAGAAAAAGATGAAAAAAATAATGACAAAAAAACGAAAGCTTATTATTTATAGTCGACGGTTCGCGGTCATAAACCTACTAACGCAAAAAGCAAAAAGCCACGATTCTCTGGACGAGGAAAGATCCCAGGCGTGGCGCTCCACGGTGAAACCAGATCCATTGTCACTATAGGGTCAGGTCGCATGGGTCGCAGACCGCGTGCATTTATTTCCCATATAACAAAGGCGTCAAGTTTCGTAACGAACTTGGACTTAGAAAGCTAGGAGCCTCTTTAAGGCTTAGTCACAGACCAACGGAGGTCAAACGAACATTAACATGACTCAAAAAATTAATGCCTACCCTTTAGGTTGTAATAAACGTCGTTCCTCACTGTCAACGTGATTGGATTAGACAGATATTGAAAGCATTATTGTGCAGACCGTGATTTACCACTTCACGCAACTCTTTGTTGTGTCTTGTTTTCTTGCAGATTTAAATATTGCAAGTTTCTTTGCAATTTTCATCTAATTTTATTTACAATTTCTTATGTTAGAAACATATAACAAATTCTTATTAAAACTCATCTTTATTAAACTCATCCCTTACTTGAAGAGGTGTCCTATTCGAATAAAAAGATAAATTCCGATCATAAAATATAAATTGTTATCCAGAATTTTATTTGTGTTACAGGGAGGTGGTGAGGATTCAGATGAAGACAACCAGTGTGCCCTGAGCGAAAACTGGACTTTCGAAAAGAAGACCCGAAGATGGTCCCGAGTCTGTGACGTGAACCAATCAACTCTCGAAAAACTGCAAACAATCGCAGGCCAGAATCTTCATTCTGAGGAAGAATCTCTTGAGGAACGTCTAGAAGCTGAAGAAGCAGATGACCAGATGGATGACAGTTTCCGTTACGCCAGTCTTCCGCCAGGCACCATGCCAGACGAAATTGGCCAAAGATTTCGTCGCACTGGTTCTGAACGACTTCGAGATGGTGCGAAAGCTTTACTACGTCGCGTTGAATCTTTAAAATCCCGAAGAAGAAAGCGACAAAACCGAGATGGTGTAGTTATTAGCGGTCCTCAGGTTCTGGATGTCATATCGATGCAGCAGAAAATGAAGGACCTGAACTGTGTCGATGTCTCACCCACAGGCCAGGCTCCTCTCTCTTTTAATGATCTTCTGCCACCTACGCCCTTCCCAGTGCCAGCTTCACCACTGACCTTGCCAGCTTCAGCTTACCATTACCCACCTTCGCCAATGGCAAATGCACCAAGTACACTTGGAGATGACTCCTCGAGTTATTGCTCTGATGGTTCGCAAGGGGGAGGACCTACACCCACACCCACCCGGACAAAATTAAATCGAGCCAGAAGGTTCCTTCACCGAGGAAGGGAAGACCAGGGTGCCCTCAGTGATTCAGAATGTCAGCCAACAAGTTGGAGGCAGAGGTACTTGAAAGATGCCAACAGCAATCACACCAAGGTGCTCGAATACGTTTCCCAAAGTCCCAAAGACACACCGAGTAGATCTGGGACCCTCACAAATCGCGGAGGCAGTTTGAATCTTGGTAAAGAATCTAAACACAGGGATAATTCCCAGAACCAAGACAAGGTATCTACCCTGAAAAGGGAGGACAAGTTCCACAAGAGTTTCAGGCATGGAAGAGAAGATATCTTTAGGGATGATAGGTCCCCAGCCAAAGAGGTGACTATCTATAGAGAAAAATCACGATCCAAGAATTCAGAATTGGCTGGTAGTCAAGAGAGCAGTTCAACAGCTGCCAGTAAAGACTCTGATCAGGAGGAGGATTCCCCAAGGCACAAGGGCAATGTTGTCAGGTGGCATAGTTTTCAGAGAGGGTCTCTTAATCCAGATGCTTTGGATCCACTTTGTCCTAGAGCGATGGCTTCGATGTCTTGTGGTCAGCTTCTGGTACTGAGGAAGTTGGCTTTGTTGAAACTTACTGCTTGCATGGAACGATATTGTCCGACTCATAGGACTGGATGGAACTGGGAGTTGCCCAAGTTTATCAGGAAGATTAAGTCCCCTGATTATAAGGATAAGACAGTTTTTGGTGTTCCGTTGTTACTTTCGCTTCAAAGGACAGGACAAGCTTTGCCTAAATGCATTCAAATCGCCTTGAAGTGGCTCAGGGCGAATGCACTTGATCAGGTGGGGCTTTTTAGAAAGAGTGGGGCCAAGTCGAGGATTTTGAAGCTGAAAGTCATGACTGAGTCCCAGGGTGACAATATTAATTTTGATGGACAACAGGCTTTTGATGTCGCTGATCTGGTGAAACAGTACTTCAGGGAATTGCCGGAAGCTTTATTGACTAACAAACTTTCTGAGACTTTCATCGCTATTTTTCAATGTGAGTTGAATTAGAAATGAGATTTAATGATAATTAATGAGATTTAGAGTAATATTTGGTGATCGTTTACGAATTTTTTTTTCTTTCAGATGTTCCACTTGAACTACGACCTGATGCTGTTCAGTGTGTCCTTCTTCTCTTGCCAGATGAACATCGAGAAGCCTTGGAATTCCTCCTAGACTTTCTGAATCAAGTTGCAAGCAATGCTCAGTTTAATCAAATGTCTCCATCCAATTTGGGAGTCTGTTTAGCACCGAGCTTATTCCACTTCAGTCATAATCCTAACGTGACTAACAGGTCGAATAGTGTTTCCCCCAGAAGGAGAAAAACTGGAATTCCTGATCAAAGAGAACTATCGGAAAATAAGGCTGCACAAGACTGTCTTATGTACCTAGTAAAATGCCATCGCGAACTTTTCATGGTAAACAAAATTCTAAATTCTGAAGAGCGAGAATTACCTGTACAGCAGAGAAACTAAATTAGTTGATTTTTTTTTAGGTTTCGACAGATATGTTGACTCAATGCCGGTTTAACTACATGGAGGAAAGCATTCCAGTCGGTTTAGAAGAACTTGGATCAGAATTGAATAATGGATGGAGGGGATATCTACATGCGTGTACGTCAGCTTTATTGAAAGAGGCTCGAGAAAAGTAAGGGTCCAACATATGGAATATATTCTCAAAATTCCGAATTATTGCAAAATGAATTGGGAAAATTAGAAAAATCCTCATATTTTTGTTTTGTTTTAATCATTTCAGAAGCCGCGGATGGGTGACGGTCAACAATCCCGCAGATTCCAGCGTGGAAATGGCTTATAAAAAAGTTGGAGATGGACATCCCCTTCGTCTTTGGCGAGTTTCGACTGATGTAGAAGCACCTCCGAATGAACTTTTGCGTCGAGTTTTGAGAGAAAGGGACATCTGGGATCCTCAGTTACTGAAGTATAAGGTCATCAGTAAACTGGATTTGAACGTTGAAGTCTTTCAGTACGCAACTGGAAACATGAGTCCTCCTTTGCCTGTGAGGGATTATTGTGTTTTGAGGTGAATACTTGCAACAATATTATTAAAATAAAATTTGCAGCCAACCAGTTTGAAAATTTAACAATGTATCTTATATTTTTCAGATCGTGGCGAAATGATTTGCCAAAGGATACTTGCGTTATAGTAGAAACTTCAGTCGAGCACCCAGACGCTCCAATCATGATTGGAGGAACTCGAGGAATTGTTTTGGCTTCCCGATATCTGATTGAACCGTGTGGAAGTGGAAAATCTCGAATAATGCATCTCTCGAGAGTTGATACGAAGTGAGTTCATTTTTCTTTTCCTTATGTTATTATTGAACATTAATCTTAAATTGTGAATCTAAAATCTTTAGTCCTTTTTAAATCCTAATTAATTTAATTTAATTTTTACAGAGGAAGAACTCCAGAATGGTACAACAAAACCTACGGACACATTGCCGCTCTTCATCTGAGTAAAATCCGCAATTCCTTTAAGCACACTACAGATGGTCCAGAGAGCAAAGTTTGAGACAGGGATCCCGTGCAGCGATCTATGCTGCACGGAGGGTTGCACTCAACTTCCATCTAAACCCGGAATACTCCATCCAGAATCCGAAGATTTCGAAAATCTTGGATCAGGGCATTTTCATAAAAAAGGAATGAAAATGAATTCGTTTCTAAGGCCTGAGACTACACAACACCTTTTGCGATGACTGTCTTTTAAACATTGCTTTAATTCCAAATCCGAGAAAATCGGAACTTAAAAAGCAATGAGAAACGTACTTGAGTCTTGAGCAATATATGACAAAGGCTTATTTTTAAAAATCCTGACATTTTATTTCACGTCAGATGAATTGCTAATTTAATAAAAAAAATCATGTTGTGCATGATTTCATCGATTCAGAGTTGTTCTGTTTGACAACTTTTATACTTTACTTTCGGACCAAAGCTAATTTTTATTGTAGAGTATCATGTAATTCGTTAAGGTAAGATCCCTTTTTAAAAGAGTGTATGAATACAAGAGCTATACAGAAGAAATAAAAGAAGAAATGTGAATTTAGTAAAGATGAGTCTAAATATGGTTCTCTAATGAAAAACATGATTTTATATGTAATTATTGTACCTATTGTGAGAAAAGACACGTAAACAGTGTTCTACGTACTGTAATGTAATTCGAGAGAAAATATTTAAATTCAAGAATGCCTGAATTCTAGAATAGATTAAGTGTTATTTCATCGGAGGACTCTTAATGGTATTCGAGAAGAAAATAAATCTGTAGTAGGCTCGTTGCCCTTATAATGTGTTTTGATGTTGAGAGGGCATTCAAAACGAGCGATAGACATCGAGAGATAAAATTTGGTGTCTATTCTGTTACCTGAAACATAGATAATAAATGTCGTAATCGACGTAATCGGCCCTTGATGTGTTCGAAATATTAATGTACCAGTTTATTTAAGTTACCTGCAAAATTAAAGGGACCATTTGTAAAATTGGACCCCAGAAATCAATGACCTGCGCATAATAATCACCTGTATCGAATAGATGTATTTTAACATAATGCTAGTCACGTTAGTTGAACTGTGCAAACAGTGACAACACAATGAATGTATAGATTTTTATTCCACTGCGTTAAATATCAAGATGTTTAAAATATATTATATGCACTGCAAGACATGCAAAGAGGAACGCATACAAAATACATATATTTTATTTTTGTGTCTTAAAAAGCTGCTAATAGAGAATGGAAGGAAACAAATGTGTCTTCATGTCGTGTAATATGATCACCTTTATTCTTGTAATCCGTGTCTTTTAAGTTGTAAATATGTATATTAAGTATATAAAAGATATATATTCATGAAATATATATTCATTGCAAAATACGAGACTTTTACCCATTTATTTCCTTGTAGTTTATTTAAAAAAAACAATAAAAACGAAGATTGTTTAATAATCTCAAGAAAGAGTTTAGAAAATTAATAACCGGGAAGAACAGAGAAAAGTTTTAAAAGTCTCTCATTCATTTATGTAGATGTTTGATCGATTCGTAGTGTTGTTATGGAAACCATTGCATCGTGTGTTTGTTATTTAAGATAGCTTCAGTTTGCTCGGTTTGCTCGTTACTTGGAACCGGTAAGTAATCACGTGAAAATATTCTAGAAATTTTTTTTTATTAAAGTAGTAAAGATCCAGACTGTTATTGAATGTTAGGAAAAGATATTCTGTAAGTTTTTTAACTTCCAGAGAAATCGGTTTAACAGGAAATAAATTTGTAGGTACTTTTAAGTTTTGCAATGACAGATAATATTTTATTTATTTAATGCAGGGGATGCATTTAAGATATTGATATTAATAGAATAATAATTATTAATAATAAGTTGTTAAATTAAAGTTTTCAGTATGGTTCGATTACACGTGAAGAAGGGCGATGAAAGTCAATTTTTGTATGAGACATCTGTGGAAGCCAAAATCGATGATGTGATTCAGGAGATAACAATCATCTACAATGGACGTTTAAAAGTTTCGAGAATTTGTTATGGTAGTTAATCAATTATTTAATGAAACATTAAATAAATTATATAATTTTTAACTATTTTCTTTCTTTAAACAGAAATTGAAGAGTTGGCCAAGCATGGAACGATGTTGCCTCCAAATATTATGGGATTAACTGATGAACAAGTAGAAGAATTGAAACTCAAAGATGAATGGGGTGAAAAATGTACACCAATGGGAGGATTCATTTTCGCAAAGGATCCTGTTGGTAGGAAATTATTTTTATCTGTTTACATCATCTTTTTCGGTTTTAATTACAATTTTTAAAATAAACTGAATATTTTATGAAAGATAAATGTTTTTGCTTTATTTTTAATTCTACAAGGTCGTAGAAATGGAAAAAAGCCGAAGGAAAATATGCAAGAGATGTTGAAAAAGGCAATCAACGACGCTCGAGCAATGATTTCTAAGGTAACTTGATAATAAATGAAAGAAGAAAGAAATATCAAATAAAAATTTATAATTTCAAAATGTACATTGAGGAAATACATTTTCTTAAAACTTTATTTTCTGTAAGCAAGTATTATTTTTATAGGGATTTACAGAAAATTTTAAAAGTGTATTAATAAGTTTTGAAATATATTTGTATTATTTTATAGAAACTCGTTCAGGAAGATAAATTAGTGAATCAAAGAACGGTTCAAGATGCTTTAGATTTACTGAGAGGAGCTGTGACAATTGTTTATCCAATGGGTTTACCACCCCATGATGTAATTCGAGAAGAATTCGAAAATACAGAAGATTTAAGTGGAACTCAAGCATCTCTAGAAGTATGTTTTTTTTTTAAATCATTTACATTTTTTAATTCTATTTCTTAATTTAATTTAATTAGTTTCTTTAATTAAGGAATTCATTGTTCCGTTATTTTACTTTTAATAGGGTTTCTTGACCGACTTGCTCAAAGTTTTTCAATCTTCTTCCTTCAGTTTAGTTTGGTCTATCGATTATTTCAGAATTAAAAATCATTTTAACAGGTCATTGACACACAATTGGCGCAATTATGGTTCTCCGGAAAAGAATTGCTAAGAGGGAAAAAATTGAAAGACTTTTTGGGATCCAATGAAAAAACCAAGATCATTGTCAAATTGCATAAAAGGGGTTCTGGAAAGCCGGGACGAGAACCTATAATGTCAGAAGAAGAAAGAAAGCAATTAATGTTGCAAGCTTACAAACGACAAGAGCAGCTAAAGGTAAGTGCTCCACTTTTTATGTCAATATTTTTATATTCTGTCGATACGCTACTGAAAGTCGGTACTGTAGATATTTTCCAACGTTAATAAAGCTCGATATCTGCTTTTCCTGCTTTTCCAATATTGGAAAAAATCATTTTCTAAAGAAAATTATAAGAAGAAATAGAATGAGATGCGTAGAAGTGGATCTATTTACCCAATTACCCCCATAGAAACTTTTACTGTCCCTTATATCGATTTTCGTGACCTTCCAGCTGCCCTTTTACATGGGCGTTATCGCTTTCAGAATCTAGTTTTCAAACTGAAATATTATTCACATATCCTTGAAACTATCTTTATTTCATTTTCGTGAATCTCAGATGTTTTTTTTTTCTTTTTAATTATTTTCCTGACGTTAATGTAAGTAGTTATTACTATTTGAAATTACAAGTTGCGGCTTTTAGGAATATAAGACGAAGAGATGTTTTTTGGGTCATGAAATTAAACTCTAAAACGTTCTATGTACAGCTATTTGTGTATATAAAGATCGATTAATTCTATTATATGTCAAGCACTCGAATGCAGTTGACAGTTTCTGTTAATTGCTTTGTGTTTACGTAAATAATTAAATATTAATAGCTGGCCTGGATGTTTAACGAGAGTGCTTACTACAAACTTATAGCTGATTAAAACTGTTATTACCGTGTGCAGTAAACTTTAAATGGAGTGATATATTTTTTATTACTTGGGTTAAACTAATTTATAGAACGATATATTTTGCTACAAAGCTTAAGGAGGAACTTTGGATCGTTATTTCTAGTTAAGGAAAGGATTCCTCTGTTTTCTTTCCCTTTATATATAACGTATTTTTACAAAAGTAATCATGGTTTTGTCTTCTCGTCACGTAGTGTCCAAGAGCTTTCATTACTCGGCAATTCTTCCAGGGAAATTGCAATTCATTTCAAGGGATCGCGAGAAAATAATGTATATTACAGGGCTTTTCTGCATCTAAATGCAGAATGAATCATTGATCTGTTTCTATAAAATATTTTAAATTAAAGCTGCAAAGATTCGGTTCACTTCATTTCTTCAGCTTTTAGAAATTAAAACAAGTAAACCTTTTTTTATTGTCTGCTATCGTAATTATTGCCGTGAATGTCGCTCATTTTCACACTGATAGAATCTGTGTTTTGCTCTGCAACCAGATAAAAGTTTCCAACAACACCTATTCATTTTATCGTAACAGCTGGTGTATAATATCCATGTAATAAAATGGAAATACAAGAGCTGCTTTTTTAAGCTGATTATTCCAGTTATCTTCGTACCAAATTTAATATTTATTTTATTACATATTATGTACCTATATAATTACTGTTAGATTAAATCTCCTAATTCTTCAAAAGTGACAAAATTCAATTAAAAACTTTTGTAATAGAACAAAGGTACTCCAAATTGGGTTTTCTTTATCGATATTGATTAATTCTCTACACAATAATTTTCCTGAAAGTTCATGAAGAAGCTGCCCTTGATTATAAGTACCTAAAATCACGCGAGGTACTTTATTATTTTCTTTTAAATATCACGAGTACTAGTTTATTAGATATCTTCATCAATTTCAGCCAAATTTTAAATACAATTACAGTCTATCATATTTTACTTATATTTTCGCATATTTATAACTGAATTCAAGCTGAATAATCAAGACATGAATATTATTTACTAAAGATTTTATTACAAAACACATATTGCACAAAGTATTCCGAAGAGATGTTATAAATTTTTTTTATAGCAAATTCATGAACATAGATTTATGTTTCATTTCATTTGATGATTTTATATTAATACTGTGATATCATCGAGTGTAAATACGATCAGTGGTAGCACAAACGGAAGAAGGCACGTAGAGTCACAATTTACATTTGAAAAATCGTATAAGAGCGAGCGCATATTTCCAAAAATGTTACAAATATTTTCCAGAGAGAGAGGTTTATGTTTTATTTAAGAGGGTACCAAACCTAATTAATATTTTTTTTATTTTATACATTTCTATAATTCTTTATTGCTTATAAATGAAATTTCCCATTTTTATTTGAATTAGCTATACGATAATGAAATATTATATTTGGCACCTCCTTAAAGGAATATTATAAATTTCACTGATCGAACATTGTAATATTGGAAAATAAATTTTCAGTACTGGTAGATTACGGATAAATTTTCGTAGCTTTTCCACATCCAAAACTGACAGTGAATCACATGATTTTCCAATTGATTTATTTTCTCGGAAATTAAATTTTACACACTCTCATAAACATTTACAAGCCCTTATAAATAGATTTTTAAATTAGCCATCACTCCTGTCGATCAAATTGCATATGGACGAGCCGAATTGAATGAATGAGTAAAAGTAATTAAATAATATTTTTACAAGCGACTAAAAGTTAGTTGCCGATATCCAATCAAATTTTCCACTTTAATCACAATTTTTAGCTCTTTACAAAATAGGCAATGCGTATGCTAAAATTGCATACAAACTTTCTATTGTAAGACTATTATAATTTTAATATATAATTATTTTCTGTGAATGTGCCAACGGCGATTTTTAACGATATATGGCAAAAACTTACATAGTTTCTTTACATATTAGATAGACAGTTCATTAATTAAATAATATTCGATATATATATATATATATATATTCAACTATCTCAGAAAGAGAAGATAACTTTCATAAAAATTAATATGCATAATGTAACAATTAGGCCGGGTTCATAAAAAACAGGTGAAAAGTAATAAATCTTATAATTATGTTGTTAGAGTTTTGATGAAGTGAAACTTTTATGTAATCAATTCTTTTATATGTAATATAGAAATCTACTAGAAATTTAATATGCATACATAATTCTTTCATTAAAAATATATTCTTATCTTTAGAAGTGACTGAATTTTAAAACTTGATGATTAAAAAAGTAACTAACAGTTGAGGAATGAACCTTATTTTAATCAGTGCCAACATCGAAAGCGATTCGACTAAATTATTTATTTAGACACAATATATATGATAGGAGTAAATACACAATCTTAGGTTGTCTCTAATTCTAATAAATTAAAGTAATTTTTATTTTATTCAAGGAAATTTATTCAATCCTACCCAGGGGGTAATTAATGTGAACAAATTTTCTTTATTAAAATTAGTGACAACAATACAATTCGCATATGAATGCGGAATTAATTTAGAAAATCCACATATAAAAAGATTTCGATTACTTAGGTTTATTCCTTTACTTCACTTTCGTTAGATACAAAATGTTTCAAGGCAACAGTTGCAGAAATACTTTTACGACGCGGATTTTTGGCCCCAGTAGGGTGACTTTCTAAATGGTCTCAATTACCATATCTTGTTTTTGAATTTTTGATCAGGAAGACGAATGCTTTATCATCTCTGTAAAAGCAATAACTTTTATAAAAATGGGATGTACAAAATAGTAAATTATTTTTTAAATTAAGATAATATATTGGATCAAAACTAAAGGAGAGGTGAAAACAAAAAAAGCCAAGTCTTCCAACATCTTAATTTCTTCCCTCAGTTTCCTGATCCCAGATTTAAACTTCCGAACAAATTTGTAATAGAATAGCAAATACTTTCTATTCGATTAATAATATTTTTCAAACATTACCATTAGACTTTTCTCTTTTATTGGATATTTTTAATTTATCTATTTACTATAATAATATTGAATAATTACTTCAAAAACTTAGTTGTCATTAGGCTACGCTTATTTTCAATACACCTTTCTCGATTTATCTTCAGTACAGTAATAAAAAAATAAATTATTGCATGTCTCTGGTAAAATACATTTTTACCCTATTTCTCATCGCATAAAACAGTATTTTCCATTATTCATTGCAAAATTATGTAAATATGGAAGAGAAATAGTTGACAAAACATGAATAGATCAAATGCTCGGAAATTAATCATTCGAGTTTGAAAAAATACCTATTTTTAAGATAATAATGAAAAATGAAAGCTGGGCACGCGAGTTTCTCAAGTGAATTTGCTGAACAGACTTTTATTAGAGCACACGGCACACTTATAATAGTTGAGGAAACTTTACATTGCTGTCGATATTTCTATGCCGGATAGGAAAACTATATATTTTCAATGGCCGACTCTGTAAAGACGTTAAAGTTCAAACAAAAAGAGCCACTTACCCAGAACTCAATTCATCGATGACCGTGTCAATAGAAAATTGCAGCATGCAATCTCTCTGTGAGAGAAAAATGTAGTTACAGGTTGAAAAAGATGAGAAATGTTGTCTGTTGAATATCGAAAATGGAATCACGTTGTGCGCATCTTACGGAGAATCCAGTACACAATCTATCACGTGGATGCAACTTTTCAAAATAATTTAATTCAGAGAAATTGTCTGCAAACTAAAAGTCGATCTGAAAGGGCAGAAATATTTATTTTTATCTGGAATTTATAAAGTGAGGAATAAATGATAAATCAAAGGAAGAGAAATTTTTGATTAATGCATCATTTTCGTAAATTATCACTAGAGTAAAAAACCATTGTCGCGTGATAAATTACATAAATCCTTCTTCTTACAAGTACATTATTCATAGTCCCATAAAATTTTCGTTGCCTTCCTTTAGAAGGATTTCTGAAAGCACTCGTCTTATGTTAATTATTAAGGAAAGCTTTTAAGAGTGATTATTTATTAAATCGTGTAATCGTGCAACTCAATTTCTTTTTTATATCAACTCCGGGTTGCACTCTGATGCGATTTAAAAAATACCCCTTAAAGAAGTCCAACAAAGATTTTTCGTACATTTAAAAATTATTAATACTTTTTTAGTATTTAAAAATATTTTCTTAGTGAATCATTTCTACACATTTGAAAAAAAAACTTTCTTGCTCTCTAAATTTGAATCAGTGAAAATTTTACTGACTTAATTAGTGATTAAGTATTTCACTGGTGAATCAGTGATTTGAGACTTTTCACTAATCAATTCAGTAACTAGTCACTGATTATCAGTAAGTTCTTACTAATTTAATTAGTGAACCGATAAAACCTTTACAAATTTCAATAAAGTATACTTATTATTTTTGGAAATCTAGTTCCAATTTCAATCTGTAATTTCAGTAATTATGGAAATTTTGAATTCATAAATGCTGCCAATTATCGATCCACATTATTCCTTTGTACTGATTCAATCAGTGAATTTTGTTCACTGAATGAATCAGTAACTTTTCACTGATTATCAGTGACCGGATTCTAGCTATTTGAATCAGTGAGATTTCACTGTCAATTAGTGATATTTCACTGATTCAGATTTAGAGAGTGTACACTAAATAGATAGTTGACAATCCGTACGTTTATTCTTAATCCTATGTGTGAGATACACTACTTGTACGGAATGTCTGTACCAACAGATACTTCCGGAAAACTAGTCATTCTTCAAAGTACGTCCTCGGCATTGTCCGAGTCGAATAGGGGTACTTTTTCGTATTCGAGTGAGAAGTTAAGTTGGAACTGCTAAAGGGCCATAGTTCTGACCTCATTGTCCTTAACATGATCTTCGTAGGGTGCTGAAGACGCAGCCACCAACCCTTCCCCTTCTCCCTCATTTTCTTGGTTATCTGTGCAATATCGACATCTCATTTTTGCATCGTCCCCCACCTGTACTGAACGTGTTATGATAACCAGAGTCGTGAGACTTATGACGAATAGAGTTGACGGCACTATGATGGCTATTAAAAGCTCAGTACGAGTCTTGTCTAAATCGAAACGAGCCACCACGAAAAACGAGTCGTTCTGAAAATTAATTAATTTATTTATTTATATTAATCAATTTTATATATTTTTTAAATTTTTATTTCGTCATAGATTAAAATTTATGGAAATGTGCATCATTTATCTTGTGATAATAAGTTTGTTTACTTATGAATGTCAAACTCGATTTTTAATAATATTATGCAGTGAATAATAATTGCAAATTGCTTTTGAGCGACACGTGTTCATACCCACGACTAATTATTGCGTCAAATATTTATGTATGTATGAGCTGACTAATTAAGATTCTAGTTGTGATAAATGTCAAGACAATTACCCGGATCATCCCTGATTCTAATCTGTAGAGATAGTTAATGAAAATTAGAACAATAATTTAAATAATATTCACTAGATGTATTAAATAATTTTATGTTTTCAAATTTCGAGTTCAGTTGCTTTTATGATATCAGACATTACGATTTTAGCTTTGGTATTAACGTCATAAATCGTTTTTAATATAAAAGATACACCGATAAATATTCCATAAAATTTTAAGACTGGTTTATATGATGCACATGATACTTTTATGGTTCCTAAAAATGTTTATGAATTCTATTTTATCGCTGGAAAAGGTCATCCAGGTTCTCATAAATCAACATTTGTGTTTAACTAGAATTGTTAACAATTCTGCTAGAGAATAAAAATTCTTTAGCCCTCAGCGAGGTCCTCAGTGGAATTCCAAATGAATTAATTTTAAAAATGTAATTAACAAAGTTTCCAGATTGTTTCAACCTTCAGTTAAGAACACGTGGTAATTACCATAAGAACAAATTCAGTTCCAACTTTCAGCTCGCAATAATAAATATTTTTCGCTAAAACTAGGCCATTTACCTCCGTTTCGTACAGACAGAGATAAATGGCCTAGTTTCAGCAAAGAATATTTATTATTTCGAGGGTAAAGATGGGGTGACTAAGCTGCTCTTATCGTAAAGTATCATAGCCTAGTTGAAGACTAATTGCAGAACACTGAGAAAAATGTTTGGTGCGGACAAAAAAAAATTTTGTTGCTATAGAAGCAACAAAGATTTTTGGTTGTGCCAATCAAATTTTTGTTGAACCAACCAAAGTTTTGTTAATTCAACCAAAACTGAGATTTTGTTGGTTCAAATGAATTTTCTTGGTTCAACAAAAAGGTTGTTGAAAGAACCAAGATTTGGTTGGCACAATCAAACAATTTTTGTTGCTTCTATAGCAACGAAAAGTTTTGTTGTCCGCACCAAACATTTTTTTGAGTGAAGAATTAAAAACTAATAATTGATGGTTTAATAGATTAATTACATATTGTTGTGTAGTTTTAAGAATATGAATAAGAGAAATACCTTGTTATAGAAGCAAGGATATCTGCTTTGAGCAGTCTCATTATCTCCATCCCTCCCATGGGTCTGTAAAAATTCACGACATTCACCCCTGAGGGTATTCACGCAACCTTCGAGGTTAATATAAAGTCTAGAAGAATTGTAAATGGTGAGGGTTCGTTGGGCTGGTACGAAAGCATTGGTAGGATCCACTTGATGTGCCAGGCTCTTTTCATAAAGCTTTAAAAATGTTGTGAAATTCGTAAAAGGCTGCGGAATTAAAGCCTCTTCCAACTGTGTACCATTTACACAATCTTCCGTTCTAAAAAAAATAAATAAGGAGATAATTAATTATTTTTCTTAAAAAAATATTATTCCATCTAAATTCTTCCATCTAAATATTGATTTATTTAATCTGACACTATCAAAAGCTGAGTTTAAAATCTAAGGTCTTTAAGGAGAATATGGCGGAAACTTTTCATTGATTGCGTCTGAGATAGGCAACAGGTCTCGTTGCAACGTTTTCAATATCTCCTAGTGCACTGAACTTTATATACGAGACGTAATATATTGACATGAAATGAGCACTTTTCCAGTACTCTGACATATTTTCCTTTCTCCGTTCCCTTCAGTGTCGTTTTTCTTTTTTTGTTTATTTTTTTTCTTTTAGTATCTTTCGTATCTTAAAACAGTGATGTATCATATATCGAACACATTGTTGTCGAAAACCGGATTGGTTTGCAAATTTTTTGCGAATTGTGTGAACATAGCGAATTTGAAAACTATCTTCCGATTATTTTCGTTGTAAATGATTGCTGTCAAAACAGTTTCATTGGATTTTCAGGAATTTTAGGAAATTTGGTGGGGCATTAAGTAATTTGTGAAAGATTTTGAAGGGATTCAAGGGATTGTAGGAAATGTTAGTTGATTTTCAAGAATTTGAAGAGTTATAATGAGACCTCATGATATTTTGAATAATTTTAAGTAAGTTTAAGGAATATAAAGGAATTTCAAGTAATTTTACGAAATTTAAAGGAATTTCACCAGATTTTGAAGGATGTTAAAGGGATTTAGGGAATTTTTTGAAGCTTATGGAGATTCCTGAAATTAGATGACAAGTAATTACTAGTTTCTATATTTAAAAAATAGCTGACCAACACTAGCGAAGGGATATCGAACAAAAAAATCGATATTACGGATATCGATATATCGGACACATCGATATCGATACGAAAAAAATATCGATATTGGCTAGAAATATCGATATATCGTAGCAAAAGATCGATATTTAAATATTTTTTGCCTTTTTTATTGATAAATAATTTTAAAAAAACATTCAAAATATATATAGAGATGTACTTAACTATAAGTATAATCATTTTTAAAAGTGAAAATTATCAAAATAGAGCAATATTTATTTTTAAGTCTGAGACATGATATAATTTCAAAATAGTTTTACGAAATCTTTAATATAACTAGTGTAAAAATTAAAAATTGTGGACATTTTTTTCTTCCCAAAAAATATTCTGATTCAATATTATATAGAAAATATTAAATTTTAATTGAAAAAAAATTAAAACTCTAATTAAAAATTAATATTTTTGACTCATGAAAACAAATTTGAGGAATTTTTAATTGTTAGTAATATTGAATATATTAACATTTTCGCAAAACTAACAATAAGTAATTAAGTACTACATACATTATTTATTAGTCAATTACATATTTTTAAAATGAAAATTTAAATATCAATATCGAAACCAGAGAAAAATATCGATATCGGCATCGATATATCGGTTGTAAAATATCGACATGTAATATCGATATATCATAAGGAAAATATCGATTTTTCGATATTTCGATATCGATGTCCCTTCACTATATATTTTGAACATATTTTTAATAGATTAAAGCATAATCGGGACCTACAGTCATCCAGAAAATAATAAATATATTTTGATGGATAGTAAATTTCTTGTAAAATTTCATATGATGGAAGTTTACATATTTAAGCTTAATGAAATTTGATGGTGGGGTTTACGCATAGTACTGGAATACAGAATATGTTTCAGCTTTTACGAGGTACTTAAAATCATGTCATTCTGTTTATAAATCTGAAACGTGAAAATGGGTAAATTTGAAATGGCTTGAGATATAGAATATGTAAGTTACTAAATTTTCATATAAAAAGTATCTTGGTTACACTGTAAATCTCAGTGTATTAAATTCTCCGACACTTCTTAAGTTATTATTTCATAAATTGAAATTTCTTGTAATTGTGTCTCATTGATCATTAGTGGTACAAGTTACAATATTATATTATCGCAAATAACAATATAATTATCGCCCTTTCTTACGGAATGTTTTTATTCTGACGTTTATTATTCGAGCGTGATTAATTATGCTGGTACACGCAACACAGGGTTCAGGTGGTTGAAGTTATGAACTGTAGTTTACGAAATTCCCTTCGGGGTACAGCATCGTCGATATCCTGACGAGCTTGTAATCCCGAAAACTTGCTTCAGATTGTATTTAGCGATCTCGTGTTACTCTGTGTGCGCCGTGTGCAACGCACGTGTACTCTTCTGTGGGCTTCGTCTAACACCCCTTCCATGCTTTTACACCACTCCCGAAGAGTCGGTGTGTTTACATAATTTATTCGAGTGACATATGTGTGCGCGTTATGCCACGACTAAAATTAACGGCTCCTGTTTGCCGCGAATAAATTGGTATAATTATCAATGCGGCCAAATGAATCGTACTTGCGGCATGCCCAAATCGTACGTCAACTGCTCGCTACTCAGCTAACTATTGGCCGTTCTCACGGTTCTTGCGGAAGTCGTAATTAGTGAGCTTAAACGAATCCATTACTCATGTAAATCGGGCTCCATCTCTTCAATATAACTTACAATAATCTAGAAAATGTCAAAGAGATCGTTTCACCATTTTCTCAAGGATGTATACTGCTCGAAAAAATTCGAAACCGATTTCAGATATGTTTATACATATATAACTTGATCCGAATGAGTACTGAACTATTCATAACAAGTTTGAAACTTGTCTAACTCCATGTGCTGGAAGTTTTAAGCTGATGAAAACCGATTTGTATGTAGACTTCCAACGAGTTTAAAACAATCGCCGAATAATTCTAAACCAAATCTGGACTTGTTTTACAGGTTTGAAACTGTTTAAGTCCGCTTTAGAACATGTTTATTGCAAATTTTTATAGTTCTAGTAAAGATGCGAGGAAAATTGATTTTTAGCTTGACAACAAAAGAATTCAAGAAAGTTTAGGGAATCCTGTAAAGTCTCTTTAAACTTTCTTTTAATTCCATGAAATCTCTTAAAATCCTGGGCAATGCCGAATAAATTTATTATATACTACCCATTAAATAAATATTATATAATTTATTATATTTTATTTCTCTATCTCTTAAAATCTATGTTAAACTTCGTGAACATCTCTTAAAATTTTCATAAACTTCTTGAGATTCTTTTAAATTCAACAATAGCAATTCAAATGCCTTTTATATCCTTTAAAATCTATTAAAAGTATTAGAAATATCTTCAAATCCCATGAAATCCTTAAAAATTCCAGAAAATTTTTCAAACTCATAAATCTTCTGAAACCCAGTTTAAAATTCATGAAAATCTCTAAAAATTCCTAGAAACCTTTTGAAATTCTATGACAAACTTTAAAATCTCTTTATATCTTTTATGTGACGTCATGTCATTTATTATAATAACTTATAATGCCTTATTAACAAAAACAATAATTGTATCTATTGTAACGTCATGCTAACTAAAATCAATAATTGTTGTCTCAAGGTCACGTGCATCTAAGTATTGATCCATGTCTTATTCGTCGGGTCAAAAACTGATACCTTTGTGGCACCACGAATCAATAATTTCACTTAGAACAACAATTAAATATTATAAGGTAGGTGCGTCTTTTATCTCGGACGTCACATTTATATCCCGTAAATAATATTACAAAGAAATTTTGTCAACTTCCATGAAATCCTTTTAAATTCTCACAGAATCATTTAAATATCAGAAAAATCTCTCGAAATCACCTAAAATTATTAGAAATCTCATACAATTCCTTAAAATTTCAGAATAATATTTCAAATTCTTTAAAACCTCATAAAAATTTTACAAAGCTTTTAAAATCCCTTAAAATTACACAAAATATCCTAAAATCCCATAAAATTCTACAAAATCGTTTTAATATCCTGAAAATCTCTTTAATTTCGTAAAAGTCATTTAAAAATCGTTAAAAATCCACATAAAAACCTTCTAAATCATTAATCTCTAGAAATCCATGTTAAAATTCGTGAAAATCTGTAAAAATTTCTAGCAAACTGTGGAAATTTTTCAATTCTTAAAAACTCTTAAAATCATTAAAAACATTAAATTCCATGAAATCCTTAAAAATCTTTTATAAATCTTTTATAAATCAAAAATATTTTCTGAAAACCTTTAAAATTTGACGAAAACCTTCGACAACTTTGCAAATTCTACAAAATCTTTTAAAAATCATAAAAAGCCTTTGAAATTCCTCAATAAAAATCCCTGTAATGTTTTAAATTATTATTTAAATGCCACAAAATTCATATTTTAAAAGTCATGAAAATACATTGAACTCCGATTGAAATCTGATCAAAGTCGTGAAAAATTCTAAAAATTCCCAGAAACTTCTTGAAATTCTTTAAAATTCTACGATAACATTTAAAATCCCATTATCTTCCATGAAATCTTTAAAAATTCCATCAAATTCCCTTAAAATTCCTAGATATTCAATGTACCTATTTAGAGTTTAGACTCGTAACAAAATGATTACTAACGAAACCAAATTCAAAATTTCAAATTCATTTCACGCAGAATTTACTATGCGGTAAATATCGATTTTCGAAAATCACTATCGATACTTACTCTCTAAATCTGAATTAGTGAAAAGTGAGTTACTAATTTACTTTAGTGAAAAATTCTACTAATTGTTAGTTATTTTTAACTAAAACTTTCGTGAAAAGTTGAAAACTACGAATTGAAATAGTGAAATACAACTAATAATTAGTAAAAATTTTCACTAAAGTAAATTACACGACGAATCAGGAGTGCGGAATAGGCGTTACGATATTTCGACTTCGACTCAATCACCTTTTTAGAATAGAATAGACTTCCAGGTTTTCCACCTTGCACTGAGAAAAATGTTTGGTGCGGACAACAAAAAACTTTGTTGCTATAGAAGCAACAAAGATTTTTGGTTGTGCCAACCAAATTTTTGTTAATTCAACCAAAACTGAGATTTTGTTGGTTCAAATGAATTTTCTTGGTTCAACAAAAAGTTTGTTGAAAGAACCAAGATTTGGTTGGCACAACCAAACAATTTTTGTTGCTTCTATAGCAAAAAAAAGTTTTGTTGTCCGCACCAAACATTTTTCTCAGTGGAACATGGAAGTGAAATAGTGATAATCTATAATCAATTAACTAACTTAGAGTTCATTAATATTTTAACTAATAATTACCCCTTTAATTTTTTACGATTTTACTAAAACTGCCTAAATTGTGCACCATTCTTTTTTTTTTAAATTTTTAATCGGAAATCTTTATCGTCATCTAAATCGATGAAGATAAAAGGAAAAAAACAAAACACATTGTTATACATAAATTTAATTTCTTTTATTCAAAGCAATAAGTGTGTGAACATAAATTATTGAACACCAGTCAATGTAACAAAGATTTTTGGTTGTGCCAACCAAATTTTTGTTGAACCAATCAAAGTTTTGTTGGTTCAAATGAATTTTCTTGGTTCAACAAAAAGTTTGTTGAAAGAACCAAGATTTGGTTGGCACAACCAAACAATTTTTGTTGCTTCTATAGCAACAAAAAGTTTTGTTGTCCGCACCAAACATTTTTCTCAGTGTGGAAACATATATTCTAAATGTTATTATGCATCTAATTTAAAACTTTAAAGCAGAAATCATTGTTTTTTGAAAGTCCCATTTGTGATAACGACAGAAGTCTCTGATATTCGAAGTTGAAAAACGAAACCTCCAAGGCAATCAGATGTCTCGTTGAGATACGCATACGAATGAGATCGGAGTCAGAGAGAATATAAGGGCACCAGTGTGAATATAATTAAAGAGAATGTTTGTCCGAGCAAGGTCCAATCACGTTGAACTGGATCCGAACATTAGACCCTATAGTGATCTCCAGGGATCAATGCAGAACGAGCATGGATGAGACGGATCCAGTTATCTCCTGCACTGTTCGTGCCTCTAGGTCTATTATAATAATTGCATAAGCGGGACTCGGATGTTATTATACTCGTGAGGTGCAGAGAAACGTGTATACGTGGTGAGAACGCGCGAACTGCAAGTCGAAGTTGTCACATGGGACACGAAAATTCCATAAGACACGATGGGTCAAATCGCAACTGCAATCTCGCAAAATCGTAACTTTAGAATGGCACGTATTCTTCCCCAGATATAGTTGGCACATACAATTATTGAAATTACTTTTTCAATTACGCCCGAGATATTATTTCTCAGTTTTAATCCTGCTTTAGAACATTTTACCAGATGGAAAATAGAGAAAGAGAATAGCAGAGTCTTTGCACTTTCGCGTAGAAAAATAATACCCAGAGAAAAGTCGTGAAAGAGCAGGCGGAGCGAAAGGTTCAAATTAGGTTGGAGAAACATTGAAATAAATAAGACTTTAAAAGCAGAGAAGACCATGCTAATAGTTTCAGGAAACGTTGGAATCCTATTATAGAAGCTAGACTCTCTCTTTTCTAATATTTTTTTCTTTTTTTTCGAGATACGAATCATTCTAATTAAGGATTTCGATTTTAAAAATACTCTTTTATTCTCATTCAAGTAACCAAAACGAGCGTATAAAATTTTAATGACCGAAGGAAATATAACGTTATTTGTATAATCGTTGCCATTACCATTCTGATAAATTTTAAGGAGGAATTTTGATGCCATTTAAAAAAATAGTAAAATAAAATTCAGGTCACTGGTTCATTTAGATAGTTCAGTCGAATTAATTCAAGATTCATATTTAATATAATAATTCTACTTTCACATTTAAATATAAATGCTCCTATTCAACAAATATTACATTGTCTAGCACTATTTCGCTTTTATACCATTTCTATTGTTTAGAATAAACTTGAATCATTATATTTCTTGGTACAATTTGAGTAGTAAAATACGACTTGCACCAGATTATCCACATTGTTTTCGCTAAATCCCTTTTACTTAAATTGCTTATAGAAACTGGGAAGGATTCTTGTATAGAAGTAAAAAAGTTTTCATCAAAAGTATCCCTGTTCTCTGAGTGAATAGAATTCGGTCAATTCACCCCTGATTAACTATTCATAAAAACCTCCGTTTCCATTACTTTTTAATAATTTTCATTTGGAAATTTTTTTTTGGGAACGAAGAGGGTTGTCTACTCGCAGTCCTGTATATGTGATTCAATTTTCATGGAACTTTTTACTTTCAGTCGCTTTTCATAGTATTCATCAAAAAGTTTCGCCGACATTGAAAGCCTCGCTTAAGATATTGGAAAGTTCCTCACATTTTTTATCTCCTTCATTCAGATACACAGGTGCAATTGATGTGTAATCAACATCAAAAATTTATATTGTTGCCTACTTAGGAGAAAATGGACCAAATGGTACAAGAGAAAGAGAAAGTTTATAAGTTGAATTATTTCACTTTTGACTTTGATGTATTAGAACTCGAGTTTCGTCAACATTTTAGGAATTGAGGAACACGTGGAATATTAACATATTTCTCATATTGATTTTAAATTAAATTGCAAGGATCCACTCTCTTAATAAAATAATATCTAAAATAAAATAAATTCCATCCGACATTAAGAGTGTTCTGCCACCTTAACGTGCGTAATATAACTGTCACGATGAAACTCTGGAGTTTTACTCGTCGTAGTAACAACGAATTACGAAAATTCTACTCACCTATCCACTTGGTGGGCTAAACTCATCCTAACGGGACAAGTATTTAGTGCGGATTATTCTGACAGTCAAAAGGATGAATTATAAAGTCACCTCGTGCTCATACTCATTATAGATTCGTACACTCTTATAATTAGCGCTTATTTCAGAGGAGATTAAGAATTGCTTGACTTTGATCTTCTTCTTTTGCTTAAAATTAAAGTTTTAATTAAGATATTAGAAGCACCTTGGGAATTTAATTTTATTTGATGAAATTCGATTACTTTTATTAATCCTATAAAAGGCGTATAACGATCAACCATTACGTCAAAATCACCCAATTTAAGGATTTATCTCGAAAATAAGTTTGGAGGTAATCTAACTTTGGATAGGTATAGCTACACGATATTTGCGTCAGCTTGTTCTGACATTGCTTCGATCGTTATAATCTCTAAAACAAAATAATGTAGTACAAGATTGCATCGTATCGTGGATCATAAAAGAAGACTTCCAAACGACAATTTTAAAGCACAAAGAGATCAGTGGAACTTTTCTGCAATACGGGACAAAACTCTCTAGAAACAATAGCAGTATTATTATTACATTGACTGGTGTTCAATAATTTATGTTCTCACACTTATTGCTTTGAATAAAAGAAATTAAATTTATGTATAACAATATGTTTTGTTTTGTTTCCTTTTATCTTCATCGATTTAGATGACGATAAAGATTTTCGATTAAAAATTTAAAAAAAAGAATGGTTTACAATTTGCGCAGTTTTAGTAAAATCGTAAAAAATTAAAGGGGTAATTATTATTTAAAATATTAGTGAACTTTTTGTTGCTATAGAAGCAACAAAAATTGTTTGGTTGTGCCAACCAAATTTTGGTTCTTTCAACAAACTTTTTGTTGAATCAAGAAAATACATTTGAACCAACAAAATCTCAGTTTTGGTTGAATTAACAAAACTTTGGTTGGTTCAACAAAAATTTGGTTGACACAACCAACAATTTTTGTTGTCCGCACCAAACATTTTTCTCAGTGTTATTGGCTTGAAGTTTCCGACTTCTAATCTGGCGAATTTTTATTCTATTGAGGAACCTCAAAACATTTTTAAGAGTTCGAGAGTTTTCACCCGATTTTAAGATTTTAAATCTCTTAAAATCCTGGGCAATGCCGAATAAATTTCTATATACTACCCATTAAATAAATATTATATAATTTATTATATTTTATTTCTCTAATCTCTTAAAATCTATGTTAAACTTCGTGAAAATCTTTAAAAATTCCAAGAAACCTTTGAAAACCTGTGAAATCGCTTAAAATTCGTGAACATTTCTTAAAATTTTCATAAACTTCTTGAGATTCTTTTAAATTCAACAATAGCAATTCAAATGCCTTTTATATCCCTTAAAATCTATTAAAAGTATTAGAAATATCTTCAAATCCCATGAAATCCTTAAAAATTCCAGAAAATTTTTCAAACTCATAAATCTTCTGATACCCAGTTTAAAATTCATGAAAATCTCTAAAAATTCCTAGAAACTTTTTGAAATTCTATGACAAACTTTAAAATCTCTTTATATCTTTTATGTGACGTCAAAATGTTTCAACAAACTTTTTGTTGAATCAAGAAAATTCATTTGAACCAACAAAATCTCAGTTTTGGTTGAATTAACAAAACTTTGGTTGGTTCAACAAAAATTTGGTTGACACAACCAACAATTTTTGTTGCTTCCATAGCAACAAAATTTTTTGTTGTCCGCACCAAACATTTTTCTCAGTATTATTGGCTTGAAGTTTCCGACTTCTAATCTGGCGAATTTTTATTTTTTTACTTTATTTTTTTTTTGTAATTATTGGATTAAGAATATCTTTCGATTTTAAGGAGCTTCAAAGAATTTTAAAGGATTTAAAGAGATTTTAAAATTTTCAATTTTCTTCGGTGTCTAAACTTTCGCGGAAAAGTGAATAACACGAAATTTTTGAATCTGTGTCAGCATTCCGAGAATATTTAACATATTTACGGTATTTTTTCTGGGTGGGTAGAAAGAAGAAGAAATATTCTGGCGCAGCCAATTCATGGTTATAAGCACACGTCGAAGCAGAGCGAAACCGGAGGCAAGAGGCAAGAATATCCTGCACGCTTGCACTTTGCATTAGCCCGGAACGCGGAATATTGCACGCGCGCACTCTTGTGACCTATTGTAGGGTGCCATGTTCTCGCACATACCACAACCTTGCGACGTGCAATGTGCAAGGACATCTCAGCGTTCTCGCACTTCCGCATTCAAGCTCATGAGATGCAAGTCCGCTCGTATCCTTGCTAACGTTAACCACATTACGGATGCAGTTTGCGACAATGTAGACGTACCTCTGTATTGCCTGCATAAGTATTGTCGAATATCCTTCCAGAAACACAAAGGCTTACGAGCGAAAGCGAACTGAAATAGCTTTAGTCACAATCCTGTAAATTTCTAACCGGAAATTCTGTTAAATCCGTTAACTTCACACATTCATCTCCAAGTACAATACTGCGTATGCAAATGTGATCAAGTCCAGGCTAAACCAATTATTTTTACACAATAATTCTTCTTTACGTATGATACTTTGAAATAAAATCCCTCTATGAAAAATGCGTAGCGATTGCAAGGATTAATAGGATCGAATTGGATCAGAAAATCGCACATTCTCTTATTGGAATGATAATATAAAAGTTGTAATTTCAAAAAGGATATTGTGAATTAAAGGATCACGCAAAAAAGAGTTTTCAAGTAAAAGGCACAAATTACCATTTTTTTTCAAATACTACTATTTTTATTTTTAATTTTTGCCACTTTCTCAAAATTACTATGCAAAGCATAATTCTAAGCCAGTAGCATAGCTGAAAATATGATGAAATATATGAAATATATGAAATATGCAATGAAATATGTCAAGTAATAAAAACTGCACGGAAAAAATTATTTTCTTAGATTTTAAAACAGTATTTACTGACTCTCGGACACAGAGAAGTCAGAGAAAAGTATTATAATATTTCAGTGAATTTTATGAGATATTAGAAAACAGTTTATTAATTTTTAGAACAAGTTTCTAAAGATTTTCGAAATCTGTTCTAAAAATTAATAAACTCTTTTCTAATATTTTCTATTCTAAAAAGATGATTGAGTCGAAGTCGAAATATCGTCTAAACTCAAAATAGGTACATTGAAAATCTAGGAATTTTAAGGGAATTTTATGGAATTTTTAAAGATTTCATGGGGATAATGGTATTTTAAATGTTATGGTAGAATTTGAATAAATTTCAAGACGTTTCTGGGAATTTTTAGAATTTTGAAGGTTTTTATGTGAATTTTTAATGATTTTTAAGTGACTTTTAGGAAATTCAAGAGATTTTTAGGATATTAAAACGATTTTGTAGAATTTTATGAGATTTTAAGGAATTGTATGGGATTTCAAATAATTTTAGGTGATTTCGAGAGATTTTTCTGATATTTAAATGATTTCGTAATATTTTCTTAGCACTTTTGACTAAGGTTCAACTCGAAGACGAGTTAAAAAGTACCATTTAGAAATAGTAAAATGGTATTTCGGCGAAGAACTTAGCTGAGATTTTGTTTACGAAGTCGATAGTATTAGGGTTTAGGATTTTTAGGTCGGGGGTTCGTATCCTCAGCGAGTGCGATCTTTTTAAGTATTTAGGCGTGCGTTATAAGTTACATTGTGAAATTTACCATTTGAAATAGTACTCTTATATTCTGAATCGTTTTTTTTTTTGGAGAAATAGAATAAAGTACTAAATAACTTTTCAGAGCGCAAATCAGCCACTTCGAAATGGTACTTTTTTCTCTGATTCCGGATTACATTGTGCCATTTCCTTTTTTGCGTGGTGTTAATTACATACTGTGAGTGTTACATAATAAAGATAATTAGGAAAAAATTAATATAAAAGTATATATTTATTTTTCTTCAGCAGTAAAGTTGCAACACATTTTCCACTTATATTATTAATAGATGCATACAGACACTCTGTGGTTTAATTAAATCGTTCATTTACTACTTTCAGTTCACTTTCAAGCTTTTTTCATTTTCCTTTGTACTCTTAATTCCCGGAATATGTGCAAACGAGTTCCACGCTGTAACTGTGCGTTTTTAAATATTTTTTGCCAAGTTATAGAAGAGAAACGTTGATAAAACTCTTGTTGTATCTTGTTCAAGTCTTATAATTCATTTATAAATCGAAAATTGGATCAAGTGATATATTTTGCAATAAATTGCGAAGCTGATCTATTTTTCCGCGGGGGAGTTTGAACATTTATATGTAATGGGGAATGGAACGAGGAAGCAGAAGGTTAGCCGACCTGGAGGTCAATTCATCGTTCGCAAGTGGCAACTCCGATGGTTCGCGGGTTGGAAACGGAATCGCTTGAAATTCAATAGCCGTCGGCATCACTCTCGCTCAGTGACTCGTCCGCCCACCTTGCTTTTCACCCCTTTTTCCGCGGTCACGGTAAAATGCAAGCAAAAAACTTGAAAAGTCCAAAAAGATTCAATGCAACATTGAATCTACTCCGTTTCTATGTAGCCACGGTTAAAAATGTTCGAAAACATTCCCTTTTCTCAATAAAAGCTTACGTGCTTTTATATCCAATAGACTTGTGATAAATGAACAAAAAAAAATATCTCTCTCACGTATTATGTAAGTGTTTCCAAGTAATAACAGTAAATCTTTTTTGATTATCCCAGCAATTCAACAGGGGTCTGTTAAAAAAATTTAAGCAAGCCAAAAAAAGTGTGTCAAGTAGTATAAGTCATTTTGTATCAGACATCAGAACTTGTAAGTAGAATACATTATTTTAGTTCAAACAAAATGGCCATCAATCTCGTGCAGAAATTACCCCATTTAATCTTATTTGAAATAGCCCTGGCGGAAGATTCGGATAGGAATTCATTCCGAACCAATCCGAAAATTTCCGAATCATTCCGGAATTTGTGTCCGAACCAAACAGTTTCATTCCGATCTAATCCGAAGGATGTTTCCAATCCTTTTTAATCCTTTTTAATCTGTGTCTCAACTCCAAATTCAATCCGAATGAATCCGAAGCTTACCTTTTAATCATTTTTAATCCGTAGCCCCTAATCCGAATGAATGTGAAATCTATCCGAATACACTTTTTAATCCGTACTTCCAATCTAAATGAATCCCAACACACTTTTCAATCCGCACGTCTAATCCGATTGAATCCGAAACTAAATCGATCTCACATTTCAATCCTTTCCAATCCGACAGTCTCTACAAAGTTGAATCCGAATGAATCCGACTTTAAACCGAATGAATCCGATTCTAATCCGAACAAAGTTTCAATCCGTTTCCAATCCGAATGAATCCGAGAAAATTCCGAAATACTTTCAATCCTTTCCAATTCGTTACCGACAAAGATTTCAGTCCGAATTAATCCGATATTCAATCCATGCCCTCAATCGTAATTAATCCGAAACCAAACCGAACTACTTTCAGTCCTTTCTAATCCGAATGAATCTGATAAAGTTGTGACTAATCACTTAAAAATAAAATTTATATTTAAAAAGATGTAAGTGCAAATATGTCACTGAACAGCATCCTTCATTTTGGATTGGAATCCTTGCTTCGATCTCGGATTAGATCGAATTCATTCGGATTGAAATCCTTCCTTAAACCTCGGATTAGATCTGATCCATTCGGATTGAAATCCTTCCTTTGACTTCGGATTAGATCGGTTTCATTCGGATTAAAATTCTTCCTTTAACCTCGGATTCAGTCGGATAGAAATTTTGGATGACTTCGGATTCAGTCGCAGAGAAATCGAGGATAGACCTCGGATTAGGTTGGATTAGAATCCTCTTTTTCATTTCGGATTAAATCGGATAGGAATCCTTAGATCGACCTCGGATTGATTAGGATAGGAATCTTTGATCGGACTTCGGATAAGGTCGGAATGAAACTGTTTGCTTCGGATACAAATTCCGGAATGAAATTGATTCAAAAGGATACATTTTTTTCTATCCGAACCTTCCGCCAGGGAGGATGTGCAAAAAATGTGCCAAGTCTTGTTCTGGCGGCATAAATTAAATTCTGCACTTTGAGATAAGA
The DNA here is from genome assembly GCA_900474325.1 of Synergus umbraculus. NCBI lineage: Eukaryota > Metazoa > Arthropoda > Insecta > Hymenoptera > Cynipidae > Synergus > Synergus umbraculus. The sequence continues at coordinate 10,584 of UCOK01020131.1, read as the reverse complement.
AAAGAACGACTTCGGTAGCAAGAGACACGACAATTCTAAATCGATACTGAAATGCAGTGTGCAAAAATATATAGTGTTGACTTTGACGTCCTTACTAAATATTCAAGTCACTGCTTCCACTGCAGTTGTTGCACAAGGGTGCAGAAAGCCGAAGGACGAAAGAAAGATTTACAAAAGCAAAACTAGGCAGAGAAGCTGAAAACGGATTGAGAATTTCCTAGAATCCTGTACTTCGTGCACTTAGCCACGCCAGAGTGAGAGGTTATATTCTCTAGAAAGCTAACGCTCTGGGTTTTCATGATACAGACCATGTAATCCAAATCGCTTTAAAGCCCCGCACCCAGTTTGCATCCTATAATATATTCGTCCTCTGAAGCCTTCTTAAAAAAAATAAATTAAAAAACGGATATTCTTTTCACAAGCTATTCGCGAAAACCACCGTCAAACGCTATCCTAATCTTACAGCTCCTCTTTCAGAATAAAATGATGTACACAAAGAGATTCAAAAAAACTTTTATGTGCGGTTCTATAATGGGATTTTTTAATATTTGGGAAAGTTTTCTATAGTTAAATTTGTAGTGCAAGTAATTCTAGTAGAATTAAGATTCTGAAAAAAACTGGAATTTTTTATCAACAATATCGAAAAATATAAATACAATGTATTAGTTATTATAAAGTAGAAAGTATAATTTTGTCGCTATATTCAGTGAAAAAAAAACTAGGTTCAATTAGATTCTTGTATTCATGCAAATACATTTTCTTCTGTTCCAACGTAAAGTAAAGTGAATCGAGTTATGAATTCCCTTTACTTCATTGTTAAATAGTAATATTTAATTACCTGAGCGTAGTTAATTAATGAAATTTCAAATTTAATTAATTATTTAATATTATAATTCATTACTTACTGTCATTTAATTTTAATTTAATTATAATTCAAACTTTCTGTAAAATATTTACACAAATGAAAATTATTTCTACATGATTTAAAACTGCCTATATTTTATTTAGTTAAAATGTTTAGCTCGAGTATATTTGGAAAGAGAATATGAGGTATATTTTGGTGATTAACCAGAATTCGTATTTTTACTAAAATTGCAAAAACCACTTTCGCACACTCGCATTTTATGTTACTTTTCATGTTTAAAGTACAGAGGTAATATTGAGTTATATAATATTCATGGAATGACTTCTATAGAGTTCAATAATGCAAACACAACTTCCACGATGCTAAAAATATCGTTTTTATCAAAAATATTCCCCAATCTAGTGTTTATTTATATTAGTTATATTTTGTCGAGAAAAAAATTTCATCTACTTTTCTGATATTTAAATGCAAAGGATTTATGTTTGGAGATTCTTTAACACGAACAATTTGAAATCTAAAAGCCTCTGAATTGGTATGCCTTTCGACCTCGAGAGCTTCCAATTAAATATATTGCTATCAAATTTATTTTTTAAAGAATTTAAGACTGTTAAAATTGTCCATTTCTATAGCTGAAAGGCTTTACAATTTGCATACTATTCAATCTAAAAGCATTTTAATTCTAATGTGCTTCAATATAGAATCTCTCATGTCTATAATGTTCTGTGCATTTAATTTCTGCTAGCATTCAAATTCAGGTCCTTTAAAATGATTTCTTTAAACCTTTGAACTTTTATTCTTTTGAAGTTCAAAGCCTCAATAATTTAATATCTTTAAATTCGAATCCGCGTGGATCTACAGACAATGAGACTCAGTGAATCATTCCTCCGGTTCAAAGAATTTTTTCTTCATTAGAGGAACAATGCTTCTTAATTATAATTATTAGATTTCAAGATATAATTAATTGAAGCATTGTATCAGAGCTTATATTTTATGCCATGTTATACAATATTATAGGGTAATATCTCCCCCCTTTGTATAATCTAAACAAGCCGACATGTGTATCAAAATGCATTTAGATCTGAAAATGTTATAATCCGAACGGATCAAAGATCTCTGTATCCGTTAACCAGTATAATCCACCAAGCAGCATCTCCAGGGAAATGAAGCAGCTTATCGTTTGGTTTGGTGTGGCTTAGAAGGCTGTTCGCCCGCTTACATCGAGTATTATTAATATGCATGTGCAGCAGGAAGGATGGAGAGAGAATTGCGGGGTAAGTTGTTCGCCCTTGACGGATATGCAAGCAGGATTGTGAGGAAGAAGGATACAGTGTCTACCGTAACTGAAGAGATTCGTATCCGTAACTCTGAAGTGGAATATATATGTCCGAAATGAATTAGTGATCCAAATACTACGCGGATTGTCCTGGCTAGTACCAATTCGCGGAAATCCTCCCATCCAAATGCATATTCAGGAGGTTCGATGGAATCTTAAATAGAAGTAATTATTGGGTTTGAATGAAGATGTAAAAAGACAGAGTTACTGCACGCAAAAAAGGAAATGGCACAATGTAATCCGGAATCAGAGAAAAAAGTACCATTTCGAAGTGGCTGATTTGCGCTCTGAAAAGTTATTTAGTACTTTATTCTATTTCTCCAAAAAAAACGATTCAGAATATAAGAGTACTATTTCAAATGGTAAATTTGACAATGTAACTTATAACGCACGCCTAAACATTTAAAAAGATCGCACTCGCTGAGGACACGAACCACCGACCTAAAAATCGAAAGTACGATCTTCAAATGGTAATTTTTGCTACTCCTTTTAGTCAAAAGTGCTAAGAAAAGTAGTTTTTATTACTTGAGATATTTCATTGCTTTATATAAATGGTATTTTCAGCATTATGATTTGCATAGTAATTTTGAGAAAGTGGCAAAAAATCAAAATGCAAATTGTGTTTGGAGCTAGTTTTTTTGTCAAAAGTTGCAATTTATATAGTAATCACGAGTAAGTGGCAAAAATTCAAAATAAAAACAGTAGTATTTAACATTTATATCGATTTTCTAAAAAAAAAAAAAATGGTAATTTGTGCCTTTTATTCGAAAACTCTTTTTTGCTTGTGCGGTGTGAAATTCACTTATTTTCGAAAGAAGTTACTGTATCTAGTAACAGTAAATAGTAACTTGTTCGTTAAGTAACGTGACTTAAACTATTATAGTTACTCAAAAAAAAGTAACTTGACCAACACGATAGAACCCCTAATTTTTTCTATAAAAAAATGTTACTGTTACTAACAAATGGAATCCGAATATTCGAGCAAATATAAATAAGACAAGGTTGACAAGTAGTAACAGTAGTTTTAAGTCAGCCACAATGGACACAAAGTAGAACAGCTTAGTTTAAGTAAGATCTTTGAACTACATCAAGAAGAATAAGTTATTAGTATTGTTAAGTAGTATAAGTATGTTTAAGTCAGACATACGGGACGTCTTATTTAATTAATAATTTTGAGCAAGACTTAAAGTTTTCAAATAGTGTAAGTCATTTTCAAAAATTCATAATGGGAATTAAGTACTGTATGTCATTTATTTTGTCATTATTTCTCAGGGGTTTTTGATATTAAGTAATCAGGGTGTCTACTGACTCAACCGACTCAAATTCCAGGCGTTTTCCCGGTTTTTTAAGGCTAAATACCTAATTTTCCAGGAAATTAAAAACACACTTTAATGCTACATCATACATTTACTATTATGAAGTTAACATATTAAATCAACAAATCCAATATATTATAGAGTTTCCCAGTGGGTAAAAAGATATTGACATCCTGAGGACGTCCATGACATGTCAGTCGCAATAATGTGAAAAAGACGTCTTTTGGACGTGAGACGTGTTTAGGACATCATTGGACTGTCATAGACGTCCTAAGGATGTCTTTAGGACGTCTTCAGGATGACAATGTCTTTTTTCCCACTGGGTTATTATATATTATTTATCTATATAATACTTTTACTCTTTTTAAGAATAAACTAAGGCAGGATGGCCACAAGATTCAATTTTTTAAATTCCCTGAAATTTCCCTGACTTTTCCCTAATTTTCAGACACTTTCATTTTAAATCTTTTGAAATTTAAAATCACTTCACAACATTTAATATTCGTAAAAATCTCTCAAATTTACAACAACTTTTGAAATCTCCTAAAGTTCATTGAAATTTCTTGAAATTCCTGAAATTATCTTTAAATATCTTAAAATTCCATGAAATCCTTTACAATTATTATACAAAAGCTTTTACAAATCATACAAATCTAGTGACATTCTGTAAAATTCCCTAATGTGCATTAAAATCTCTAAAGAAAAACTCTTGAAATAAAAGATCTCACAAAATCTTTTAAAAATCAATAATATATTCTCTGATGAGAATGTGAAAATGACTTGAAATTTTTTTAATTCTATGAGGACTATTAAAATTCCTTAAAATAATTTTTAAGGTGTCAAAATTACATGCAATTTTTACAAATATTTTTAAAGTTTCACAAAAAACTTTAAAATCCCTTAAAATATGTAAAAATCTTTCACAATTTTTGAAATATTTTCCCCTAAAATTGTATAAAATCTTTTATAAATCATAAAAATTTTGTGAAATCGTTTAAAATTCCATGAGGAACATTTAAATTCTTTAAAATAATATAAATTTCTTAAAATTCTTACAAGTTTCCTAAAATCCTTTATAACTCCACGAAAAAACTTTAAAATCCCTTGAAATACGTAAAAAATCATTTAAAATTTTCGAAAACTTTTCAAAATTCCTTAAAATTCCACAAAATTTTTATAAATTCATAAAAAATCTCATGAAAACATTTAAGATTCCATGAGGAACATTAAAATCCCTTAAAATTACTTTGAAAAATTAAAATTTCTTAAAATTCTTACAAGTTTCCTAAAATCCTTTGTAACTCCACGAAAAAACTTTACAATCCCTTGAAACACGTAAAAAATCATTTAAAATTTTCGAAAACTTTTCAAAATTCCTTAAAATTCCACAAAATCTTTATAAATTCATAAAAAATCTCATGAAAACATTTAAGATTCCATGAGGAACATTAAAATCCCTTAAAATCACTTTGAAAAATCAAAATTTCTTAAAATTTTTACAAGCTTTTTAAAGTCCTTTAAATTTCCTTAGAATTCCTTACAACTTCTTTGAATTCCCTAATCTGCCTTAAAAATCTCTTAAAATCCTTTATAATTATTGAAAATGTCTTGAAATCATTAAAAACCTAAAGAATCTCAGAGAATACCTGGAAATTATTTATAATCCTTCGAAATCTTTGGATAGTTTCTCAAATTTGTTAAATAAACTATAAAAGTTATATGTGTAATACTGCAAGTATTTACTCAACTACTAATCAGACTTAATTTTAAGCAATTAAGTTAGTCAATCAAATTACAAAATATGAAACAATAACTGAAGTGTATTAACTTATTTCTTTGGTAGACATTATTTGCTACGACAGAAAACAAAAATAGTTTATAAAAGTATGTTCTTGAAAAAAATTCCATATTTTTGTATTTGTATTTGTATACCGGTTTTTCCCCGGTATACAAAATTCCAGGCGTATTCCCGGTTTTCCCGATTTTTTTCGGTAGTAGACACCCTGGTAATAATAGTACTTTTATGTCAGTCGTAGAGAAATTTTTAAGTAGTATAAGTCAGTTTAAGTAGTATGAATCAGTTTAAGTAGTATAAGTAGTCAGGAATAATGAGTTTGAAGTAGTATAAGCCATTTTAATTAATGAGGAAGATGACAGTTGTAACTGAAACGATCCGTATTCATTATTTTGAGGTGGTGGTGAGATGAATTAGTCATCCAAATATTGTACGGATTGTCTGGGTTACCAATTCACGAAAATCCTCCTATCTAAATGCGGTTTCAGGAGGTTCGACTGAGAGCATCGAGACGCCAAAATGAAGAGCATGCATGTGCACCGGTGTAACGAGAAATGTAGTTACTGAAAACTATCGGAATGCGGATGTCGGGCTAAGTCACGCGGAGAATGCGATTCACGGCGGTTGCTCATCGACGTAGACTTCCGAGGTTTTGGCGTTTTCGAGTTGCCTCTTCTGATGGCGAATATTATACGTGTTTGGCAAATCTTCTGAAATTACCATTCCATTGAGAAGGCATTGATCAGGAATTTAATTTGATTTTTTAGTGGAAAAAAAATCTTGATTTAGTTCGTAAATTTGTATATAGTTCTTTAGTATAATTCTCTAAAATATTTTTTATCGTTTTTTGCACAAAGGAATGGTGAATTGAAAATATGCGAAAATTAAAAAGAGATTTCTACCTCAATAAACTTCATAAAAATGTATGAGATAGTTTTTAATTTTCCAATTTATTGAAAGCTCTCGAAATTTTCGTCTAGATTAAGTTTATAAATTAAAACATGTTTTGAAAGGTGATATTAATTTGTTAAAATATACGAATGCAATTTACATTAACATTTTAATTCAAAATCTACTATTCATGAAATGTTGAAAACGTACGTATTACCAATATCGTTGATATTGGTAATACCAATTCTGATGGAATTTTAGCTTTATAATATTAAAATTTGATTTTTCAGTGTGGTGTTATTAATATTAGACGTATTTCAAAATAAATGTACTGAATGTGCGTCAAAGGAAAATATCGACGCTTTTTATTAAAACTTTTATATGATTATAGTATTTCTATAAAATACTTTTTCAAAAGATTTCTGAATAGTAAACAATGTTGCTGTTTCCCTAATATAAATCGCATTGTACTTCAAACTTGGAAAATACAGTTTAGTGGTCAAGAGTAAAGACAGAAGGTGAATTTAAAATTGTTTTCCAATCCGATAGAAACTTAAATTATCACATGTAAACAAGTATTTGTAAACAATTTACTTGATATGTGACATTAAAAAACATATAAAATAAACAAGAGAGATTAAAACAAACGATAATTAATGATTAAATTAATTTAATCATTCTAGTCTGTTGTAAAATAGTAATTAAGTCTTTAAATTATGTCATAAAAAGTTTCATAGAATATACATATCTATTAGAAGGTACATTTAAGCCATATAGATAAGAGCGACGTTGTAAAGAGTGGTTTGACTAAAAGTCAGTAAAAAAACGATCACGAATAGTCTATTCGCGTTTATTTTAAAACAAAAGTGCTACTCAACGCAGTAAATGAGGTTCCACCGTTTTGTCTATATAATCCCTACTAATCACACTTTTATCGCAAAATGCAGTAGAGGCGAATAAACTCTAGTTTTCGCAATACTCATCAATAAATAGAGTATTAGATTTCCAGCTTTTGAATCGTTGTTCAAATTTTCTCTTCGATTGAAATTTCGTTACACGAATATACAGATCAAAGCATCAATTATTCATAATTTAGACGACAACAAATAATTCTTGCGATCAAATTATTTCTCTCAGAGAAGAAAAAAGCCAAATAACCAATTTTATCATTTCATATATGTTTCTAAGAAATTGTTAGCCTGAAAAATGTTTGCACCAAAAGTTGATTTAATGAAATTCGAGTCATACCGCACCCTGCTTAAAATGACGGGTTAAAATCGAATAGAAACCGATTACATACCCTTTTGGGTTTTATCTGGTTCTATTCGGTTCCTATCTGCTCTCTAATTTCATTTTGCGAGATTTATATGGGTCTATCTGGTCCTTATCCGGGAAATGATAATAAAAAATAAGTTGTGAAAATATTCTACCCGTTTTGTATCTGGCAAATGGAACCAGAAATAATTAATACATCAACCCAGATAGAATCCGATTAAGTGCCGGATTTAAACCAGGGACAAAAACCGGGCACAATTCCAATAGCGCCGGATAAGAAACAACTTCCGGTTCTTATCTGGGTTTTATCCGTCGATATAAAACATAGACAGAAATTGTCGATCCGAAGTACTCAAAGATATAGTCCTACTTATGATAGAATATATTATATATAAATATATAGGTATAATTAAATTATCAATATAATAACAATGGTAGTCACTAATTATTTGAAAGGTTGAGTGAACTTATTTACACGGATAGCAGATTGTGACATAACGTGGATACTTTACTGTAAAGGTAGTTCGAACTAGCCAGCCAAACAAACAAGTCTGGTAATTGAACTGAAGCTGATGAAGTGTTTGATACCGTGCAATAATTGTAATCGATAGAAACTCAACTTACGTGTTTGGTGGCAGTGTACCCCGTGAATTGCTGAAGTCGACTGCTGACCGTTCTAATTCCCGGAGTAGATGGCTTTTCCTCTTCTTTGTTCCAGATGCTGATGACACCAGTTATAATGAGAGCCACGAGAGTGATGACACAAATGAGCAAGATAAGCGTGACAACTTTGCTCTTGGGTGATATTACCATCGCCATTTTCGCTTTTACTCTCACCCTACCTCTCTGCTTGCAATTTTATTTCTAACAATTATAATTTTATAACGTCCGCATAGTCAAATATTGAGGGAATATCAGGAAAATGGTCGTGCATCCTTCGGAGAATCATGGGTCTCTGGAATCCTTCTTGCTTCGAATAAACACCCACAAAAGGATGCTTACTTTTTATTCTTCAATCTCAGAGATAGAATTTCTATGTTTTATCAAAGTAAACGATCTTTTTATAGACGAATTCTATTTCTCTACTGAAATTATATTTTTCTGAGGCGAGCTAGAGTTTTCGTCGAGTTTTATTTTTACAATTTTTAGAGCGCTTGAATAGCATCGAGGAAAAAGTCAAGTGTTGTCGATAACGTCAAACAGATCACCAGCTTCAAAGCGTTCCGGGTGTCTGTAAAATTCTTACGACCTCTTGATTCTTGTACTATACACTCTTTGGCACCTGCGTTTAGACGCATGCTGCGATAAAGTTAAAAATATGGCCTCTCGAAAAGCCAACGTCTCTGTACATGTGCTTCGTATTTCTTCTTCTTGTTTCCTCTCTCTCTTTTTGTATTCGTCTTTTCCCTTTTTCTTGAATATACTTCCGGACTGAAATTTTCTCTTCAAAGTTTGTAAAATTGATCTTTATCTCACCAACTTTCCTGACACTATCTCCTTCAATTTATTAGCAACGACGAACTGCACTTCTTACTCCGTTAAACGTAACATAGGTATCAACAATTTCTCGATAAATTCATCTTCAAGCTTCAACAATAAACTTTATAAATCTCTTTGCTTGTTTCTCTCTGTTTTCTTTTCGCAGTTCTCACCATTTCCTCGAATCTCACTTTTGTTATCCTTCAACGCTTCTATGATAAATCTTTGTGGACAGTAAAAACGTAATTTACTCGCGTGCCGTTTCATCGCATTTTCCTCTTCTCTATTTTACTCAATGTTGCCCTCTTTCTCGTTTCTTTTTTTTTTTTTATTCAGTTTATCTTAAATTCCAATGTCTCGTGATGGAATTTTTGTAATAATTTTACTAATAAATTCTTAGAAATCCACAGGACATTTTTATTGACTTGGTTTATTTAATTTTTTTAAAGAAAAATTTTATTCTATTTTTAATCTAAACAGAAAAGAGCTTGTTCTATTCACGAGATGGAAAAAGAGACTATCTAACTATACGTGTGTTTATTAAACATGCACTGTACTTCAGTAAAGTGTTGGGTACCTAACGTTTAAGAATGTAACGATGGCATTTGCCTGGATCGAGTTTCTCGCTTCGCGCTGAGATTTTTAATGTCCAGCGCGTACACAATTTGCATGCCACGAAACGAGCAATTGCACAGAATGTCTGGATCTTGAGTGAATATTTATTGTACGACCGACGATATTAAAGGCGTAAAGTTTTATGGTAAAACGTTCTATTTTTTTTGAATTTTTGAATTATTCACTAATTAACTTCTCTTAGTACCTACAAAAATGAAAAATAAAGCTAAATACACGTCGAGAATTATGAAAAAGTAACTAATACTGTTGTTGAAATAATTCAACTCTTTCCTATTTAAAGTATACTTTTTATAAAAACCGATTTAAATTAAATACCCGTGCAGAAATTGCCCCATTTTGCCCCATTGAAAATAGGGTTCTGACAAGGCCCTGGTCAGTTTTTCTATTCTGAATAAAATGAAATAAATTATAATAAAATATTATATTTAAATATTAAATTATCCATTTAAATATTTAAATAGTTTTCTGTTTCATTGCGAACGCAAATATATAAATATGATTGATTTATTTTCTTCACTCAAAAAAACGCCTAATTAAGTTAACTAGAATTTTGGGTTAAATATACCCTAACTATTTTTTCTGGTTAAAGTAACCAGAATTCTGGTTGATTTAACTAGCATTCTAGTTATTTTAACTAGCAATTCTTATTAAAATAATCAGAATTCTGGTTATTTTACCCAGAAAAAATAGTTAGGGTATATTTAACCCAAAATTCTAGTTAAATTAACTAGGCGTTTTTTTGTGTGTTGTATTGTTTGTTATGTTCTTTGCTATGTTTTGACATAATAAAATTACATTCTCATAAAAGCAGGTAATTTTTATTTATAATTTATTATAGTTTTTTTTAAAAAGGCATTCACTAGAAAAACTGACAAGGCCCTGACTAGTTTCCCCTATATAGGGTATTCGCGAGTCCAACCGTTACACCCTTGACGGGTTCTAACCAGTTTTACTGACCAGAACCACACCAGAAGTAGGGGAAACTGACCAGAAC
>UCOK01020130.1:3096-17098 GCA_900474325.1 Synergus umbraculus | reverse complement strand
GTCCCTATCCGAGCAAAAAAGGCACAAAACTTCACTCCAAGGGTGCTTCACTCACTCAGAAAAATTTTCCGAATCTCGCTATGCACTGCAAAACCCCAGCACTTATGAAGTATGATCGATAAGGCCGGTCATATATATAATGATGCGAAAGTGTATGCGACCGGCCTTACCGACCATACTTTGTAGTAATCGTCAATTGAGGTCGCTGCGAAACAGCTGACAGGTCTAGTAACTAGTTAAGTAACTAGTACAGGTCTAGTACGCGATATATAAAACTTATTTTTTACACGATTTTCGTAAGTGCTCGGGCTTTGAAGTGCATAGCGAGATTCGGAAAATTTTTCTGAGTGAGTGAAGCACCCTTGGAGTGAAGTTTTGTGCCTTTTTTGCTCGGACAGGGACTTTGCAAAATGTAAGTACTGTTTACCGGCATCCCTCAACCCGCGTCTCATCACTTGTAAAAATTCACTTTTTAGCCAAACAAATTTCTTTTTGCAGAAAATAAGCAGATAGCCCCTGTCGTACAACCAAAAGATTGTCGATAAAAAAAACGACACTTCAAACACATCATTTTTGCGACCTCAAACACCGCGTATTGCTAAGATGTGGACACAATGGCGGATTTTAAAGCATTCCACAGATTTTGCTATTTTTCTGTGTTTGTTTACATGTTTTCGTGAAATGCTGCGACAGGCTTAAGGAAATAATATTTTGCAAAAAGGAAAAAAAAATTAAATCAATGCATACTATACTTCCATTAAATTAAGACAATTAATACAACGAATGAAAACTTATTTTTTTTTACATTGTGGAATTTGCGAAACCATCAGGACTCGAACGCGAGACGCGCGAGAAGAGCGGAATTAAAACTCGACGCTCTACGGACTGCGCCACGGAGGCTGATGAATTGTTGTTACAAATTGGGCGTATTTAAATGCAAACCAGTCCTTGGCACTTTGTCACTTTTTAAATTGTTTATAAGTTTATTCATTTCTTATAGAACTTTTTATTTATTTATCAGCATTTATAGAAATTAGTAATTTTCTGAAAACGAAAATTATTAAAAATGATTTTTTTTTAATACTAGAACATCACACCGCGCTTCGCGCGCCTATATAATTACTTCACGTTACGCACTTGTGATGATCCCACGTGACCATCTCTCAACCAATCAGATCACGAATAAACTGCGGACACTCGACAGGTCATCTATTTTTTAAGAAAGGATAATCAGAAAATGTAGTTTAATATTAATTTTCGTAAAAAACTGTTTAAAGTTCAAAGAAATATATTCGTGTATGTCAAAAATATATTAGTTAACTTTCTAATTTATAAATATAATTGTTTTAAATTTTTATAAAAAATTAAGTGTGGAAAACTTGGGAAATTCCTTACCTTTACCCGATGTATGGTTTTGACAAGGAAAACTCTTCAATACCTCATTTAATTAACATCTATAAGTCGGTTTTATTTCACTCTTTTAAGGTCAGAATACCAATGTAAGATTGTTATTATTGAGGTATTACTACTATATCGTTGCCCCATTAATGCCTAATTATATTAAACTATTTTCTCTTAAAATGGAAATCCCGACCAGGGCCTCGTCAACACCCTATTTTAAATAGGGCTAAATGGGGCAATTTTTGCACGGGTTGTTGTTTCGAATTTATAATTGTATTTTTTCGCAATTTTCACTGTTTCTCGCCTTGTTGACTTGTTGAGTGATATACAGTGACAAATAAAGACCCTCGTGGCAATAAAATCATGTAAAAAAATCGCGAGTGCAATTCGAGTGCGGATAATTCAAAAAAAGAGGATTTTCTAAGACAGATATGTCTTGTGACACTTACATTAAAAATGTTTTCCCGCTTTCTACAAAAAACTAAGCCAATACGCATAATCCTACCACATTAGAATTTTTTGAGGCCCAAAGAAATTTCATTTTGATCCGATTTGCTCCTCAAATACGGTCGAATGGAATTGATGTGCAAATGCACGGCAAAATTGCGACGTTGCAAAAAAGTGTCAATTTTCCCGTCTAAGTCCATCGCCCTTATTTGTTTAATTGAATTATTCAATTTAAAACAAAATTCTTTTGATTCAAAAAAGATACTAGTTTAACGGTGTTGGAGCATTTTCAAACCACTAAAAATTAATGTAGACTCACTCAAATCCGCCATTGTGTCCACATCTTAGCAATACGCGGTGTTTGTGGCCGCAAAAATAATATTTTCGAAGTGTCGTTTTTTTTTGTCGACGAGATTAAACGCATGCTCCGCGCTCATATTTGCTACAATTAGGCTGTGCAATATGACGTCACAGGCCATATGGTGGGGGGTAGACTGTCAGAAAGGTTGAGTACAACAAATAGATTGTGAATGGAAAGCCAAATAACCTACAAATTTATGACATTTCATTTTATATTCAAAAATTAAAAGTATGTCAAGGGACAAATGGGTACTCAAAATAAGCGAAAATGAATTTTGTACTTATAAAATGTACTTATTATTAAATGTATTACTTACTTACGCTGTAAAAAATTCTTTTATTTCAACTTGCAATGCTTTCCATTCACAATCTATTTGTTGTACCCAACCGTTCTGACAGTCTACCCCCCATCATGTGGCCTGTGACGTCACATTGCACAGCCTAATATTTATTTAAGATTTAAGATTTCCGCGTCACGCGCCATATTCAATATACGCCGTGTCATCACTTTCATCTGACCAATAAGGAAAAAGCGTTGTACGACAGGGGCTATCTGCTTATTTTCTGCAAAAACAAATTTGTTTGGCTAAAACGGGAATTTTTACAACTTGTGAGACGCGGGTTGAGGGGTGCGGGTGAGCAGTACTTACATTTTGCCAAGTCTCTGTCCAAGTAAAAAAGGCACAAAACCTCACTCCAAGGATGCTTCACTCGCTCAGAAAAATTTTGCGAATTTCGCTATGCACTGCAAAACCCGGGCACTTACGAAAATCGTGTAGAACAATAAGTTTGATAAATCGCGTACTAGAGCTGTACTAGTTAATTGACTAGTTACTAGACCTGTCAGCTGTTTCGCAGCGACCTCATTGACGATTACTACAAAGTATGGTCAGTAAGGCCGGTCACATACACTTTCGCATCATTATGTATATGACCGGTCTTACCGACCATACTTTGTAGTAATCGTCAATGAAGTCGCTGCGAAACAGCTGACAGGTCTAGTAACTAGTCAAATAACTAGTACAGGTCTAGTACGCGATTTATCAAACTTATTTTTTACACGATTTTCGTAAGCGAGATTCGCAAAATTTTTTTGAGTTAGTGAAGCACCCTTGGAGTGAAGTTTTGTGCCTGTTTTGCTTGGACAGGGACTTGGCAAAATGTAAGTACTGCACTGAGAGACTTTTTGTTAGAATAAATGATAAATATGAATGAGAATTTAGTATAATATCGTTCCGAAGTAGGGAAAGCAGGGTTTGCGTATCAAAAATTAATATAGTGGTTTTCAGTCGAAAAAATTAATATTTTTGTTAGAACAAATGGAAAGGATGTTTCATTAACTCCTATAAAACTTGCGAGAATTTAATATATACTATATCAAAGTTGACAAGCGAAGTTAAAACGATTGTAATACATTTTATTCGAAAGAATGAAAACATCTTTTGAAGTTATCATACAAAGCATATGAGAATCTCAAACGACTATATGAAAAATAACTCACTCCACTAAAAAGATTTAACCTTTACAAAGGGGAACTAAATACACAAATTAAATACAATCAAATACGGAAACACATGAACATTTATTATTTTCATTATTATATATACTTAATTTATTCACTAAATACATAATCGCCCGCTTAATCAACAGGAAAAATCGAATTCGCTGCGGCAAGATTCGAACCTAACTTACGCATTTTATCCCTAACGGCCTAACAACTAAACCCCACGGCTAACTATACATTATAAAATATTTGGAAAAAATCTCGATGAAGTAGCGTCGTTTGACACTTGATTTTTTATAAAATGCATTTTTTTTTAAAGAACTTATAATATTCTTGTATGCAATAACATTATATAATTTGATATCTCAGTAACTCAGTATATAATAGACTTGAATGTATTTAGATGTAATATTTTAGTTTATAAATTTCGTGAGAAAATATTCCTAATGTTTTAAATCTCATAGTAAATGAATCACTTGAAAATAGAAAGAGTTAACTTCGATTTAAAATGTTGTGAAACATATATGTAATAAAAGCGCCTTTTTCACACAACCAAGCATTTTCTGACAGATATAAATAATGTATAAAGTATTAAATATTGATTTTTAAAAAAATAAATATTTTCTAACAGTTAAAAGATTGTAATAAAAAAAACGTTGTTGTCCTATGGTCCTACATGCATTTACTCGACCAATAGCAGCACGAGAAATTTGTTTGCCTTCTCTGTGCTTGCTTTTAAATCTCATACAAGATATATTCCAGAGAGCGACCTACTTGTTTGTCACATGAAAACCCAGTATTTTATTAAAGACACATATTTCTTTTATACCAGAAACAGCTGAATCTTTAGAGGATAATTCATTATAGTTCAAAACATCACGAAGTATGTAGTTACTTTCCTTGAAAATCTTATTGATGTTATTATAGTCAATCAAACAAAACCGGCAGAATTTATTCGACCGAAAGCTCTCGTTAAATCCAAATATTGAATGCAGTCCAAGATTGTCGCCTATAATTATGGATAAATCGAAATATATTTATTCTTCATCGAAGGGAAGATTTATTGTAATCCCTTCATCTTGCAAAAATTTTAACTCTTGGATTACTTTTTCGAAAATTACTGAGTTTTTAAAAGCTGTGCGATCCAGTGTGTTGAAAAGGATAAATAAAAAAATATTTTTAATTTTTGCTTGAAACTCCGGTGGCAAGCACGGTACACTCAGATATACCGCTCCACATTTTGAAACACCTTTATGACTTCCAAGTGGGTTATTGTTTTCATAATCATCAAAATACATTAAAAGTGGAAGCACTATTTTTTTACCGAAACGAGAAATTTTTCTTTTCCAGAATGAAGTTTGAATTATATTAGATGGTTGCAATAATTTAGAGAATTAACATATTTCATTGTTTTATTATAAACTTCAGGTAGCTCAAAAAACTTTTTTAAAACATATCTCACTGGTATAAACTGTGCTACCACCGGAATATCATCACGACTAGTTTCAGTAGGCTTTGTTTTAAATTCTGTTCGCTGTCCAATTTTGTAATTTTCTGGAATAATAAAAGTATCGTAATACTTAAATTGTGAAAAACGCTGCTTCTCCGTTTTCATATTTTGAAATGGTATTGCAAATTTTTTTAAAATAGCTTCGATGTCAGTTAAGTGTTCTTCATTAAAACCGCATTTCTTCAACCGACTGCATATTTCGTTTTGAACTGAACTTAATGTGGACTCAAACATGTTAGAAACATCTGTGATAATACTATTTACTCTTTTCCTTGCTAAATCAGGATATACTAGAAACGATCGTTCGCAGTTAGACTCTGAACACTTAAACATATTTAATCCAAAATGGGTTAATCTAACATGACGTATAAACTGAGTGTTGCTATCGAAACTTAAATGACAACCTTCACATGAAATCATTGTGTTTGAGCAAAAGTATTTTGCACTGGTATAAGCCCGGCTTTACGAAGACTGTTAGTTGTTATACCTAGAAGTTCCTTAGTAGATTTGAACAATGACTCTCCAGGAATATTGATGGCATATACTCCATGCTAGATAAACTGCCAAAGTCTTAAGGAGGCTTTGGGGTATTCGCAATCAAGTGCGAAAAAAAGCATGAACGTTAAATCCAAAGCATCAAGACACGAGGGAACTTTATATTTGTAGTCGTTGACAATTGCGAAGGATTCTTTGATGTCACTGAAAGATCTAGTTACTAACATCAATGGTTGCAGAGTTTCTTTCCTTTTAAGTAACCTCGATTTTAATTTGTTGATTTCGGCATTTATGTCCTCTGTTTTCTGAACTTGACACAGAAAACACTGTCTAATTTCTGATGGTTCATACTTTATAGGTGCTGCTTCGCCTTTCTTTGGTTTTCCACCTGAATGACCATTTCCTATTAATAATTGTAAGAGATGCAGAACGACCGCATCTTGTGAATCTGAAATTTAATTTTAAAATATTATGAGACAAGAAAGCTTACTATGGATAATTTCAGAATATAGAAGGGACCTTAAAATAGAAAAATCCCAAGAATCCAATATGTTAGTTAAGTTATACAGGGCTTATATTATTGTAAATATCGGGAAATGAGAAAAATTAAATATTGAAATGAAGTTATTTTACAATTGGATTTTCTTATTACCAGTTCCTAAATTTCTCAATGTTTTTATCAACGCTAAGTCGTCCACAATATCTTGTATATTTTTCTTCTTCGCAGTAGCAAGTTTTTTTGCAATTGCTTCAAGTTGGTCAATTAATACATTTTGCTTCCTCATAGAGGAAGCTATGTAGTGGTGACAAAATCCAATTTCCTAAAAAAGGTTTTTTTGAACATATTTCAAGGGAAATATATCTAGTATGACGTCCTGAAAAATTGTCCGGATGTATGTGTGTGTGTATGTATGTACGTATGTATGTATGTCACGATCCTGCAATATCTTGAAAACGCGTAGAGATAAATTAATGAAATTTTGCATAGTTATTCAACTATATACCTAGTTGAATTTCATTTGAGGGTTTCACAAAATATTTAATTTTAAAAGTTTTATGTACTTTTATATTTTTCGTAAAATTCATTTTTCCACTATAACTTCTCAAATATTGAAAATTTAAAGCTGGTGTAAGGGAAATGAATATTCCTTTCATCGAGACGAATCAATTGACCTATATGAGTAATGTATTTCATTAAAAAATAAAAAAGTAATGCTTCATTAATTTTTTAAAAATGAATTTTTCAAATATAACTGGAAATATAAATAGAAACAAGTAATATCGAAGCTTAATGCTTTCTCTATGAGGAATCAAATCATATTTGCTTACAGGAAGCAAAGTTCTCATTGAATGAGCACAAAAGTTGATACAACTTCACAGCTAGTTTGATTATTGGCCATCTTTCACGCAATAAAGAACTTCTTCCTGGTTGTTCTGACTCAAAGTCCAGTTGAATCTATTAAAAAGAAAACATTTTAAAAAATTTTCTGAAATAAATAATTAACTTTTTTTGTAATTAGGAACATTATATTTTTATAACCAGAGAGCCCTTTTCCGACAGAATTTCAAGTGGCGGCTTAATTATAGATGCTTCCATTATTCTGTTATTATTATGCAGCGAGACTGACTTATAGTTTAAAAAAAAAATCTTACCAATGGTATTGCATCCTGCGTTTGGAGACAAGGAAACTTTCCAATGTACTCATTCACTGACAACTCATTAATTGTCCGAAAAGTCTTTCGTTTATTGTGCGTAACTTTCCAATCTTCGACATGAGAAGCAGTGTTTAAAGCATTCTCTAAATTATTTAGAGCTGTGAAAACCGTTTTATCGACAACTAAAGGTGGAGGAATATTCTCTCCATTACATCTCTTAGATTTTGGATTCTCAAGGATACCCTTCTTTCTTAAAACGTCTTTTATATAATTCAAGTGAGCCCAAAGAGTTCCTGTTTTTTGAATCATACGACCATTTTCCGACCTGAACGAAGAGAAATAGGTCGCAGCTATCTCGCCGGGAAATATTTGTTCTATAGATTTTGAACACGCAATTAAAACTTTATTGGAGATGTCAAATTTTTGCAACTTTTGTCCACAATTTAAGGTTTTTAAAGCGTCATCCTTGAATTTGCGGATTATAGTCCGTGTTAAAATTCCTCGTATTTCTTTATTTTAACACTGATGAATTTCGAAATGGGCTAATGCTATTTTTCCGTCTGAATCATCCTTTAAGAATTCCAATAAACTGCTGTGAAATGAATCCTTGCTTCCTTCGATTTGTCCGTTTACGCTTTCTTTATCATGTTGTGATGAAGATTCTTTTTCAAAATTGAGTGAAAAATTAGAGAATTGCGGATCCTGAAAAATATATTTGTGTAATAAGCATAGATAAACATAGTAGGCCGAATTTAATAAATTTCAATTTCAAAAAACTACCCATTAATGTAAGATTGTACTTACTTCAGGCAATTCAAAAATATCTTCATTAGCTACTTCTGCAATTTCTTCGTAATCCAAAATTTGAAGAACCCTATTCTGTAACCAAAATTTAAATTACGGTTTCTTTTTCTTCATTTGGTATGTTTTCACATTTATGGAAATGCGAAACAATGGAAAGATTTTGAATTTAAAACTTAATATTTTAAAAAATAAGTATTTTAAATCGACTGTTCAAAATTTGAGGCTTAAAAATTTCAACTGTCAATATTTTGCAATTGAAAGCGTTTAAAAAAACTTAAAATAAATCATTCAATTCAAATTATACTTTGCCGGCCATGTTTTAATTTTACTTTTATATGATATTTAACTCAAAAATTACTTATCCGTTTCTAATCATTTTACATGGAAGCTTCATGATCTTCATGTGCTACGACGCTTACCTCGTCTTCCGTTACGATGGTCTCTTCCCCTTCTCCATACATTTTCTAATTAATCAAGTGGAAAATGTATTTATTTCAAGTATTATATGAAATCTTGACACGATAAAAACAAGACAGTTTAGTACTAAAAAGATTATTTACGAAACTCTGTTTATACTATATAACGACAGTCTCAGCCTACAGGGACTTTCGGCCTCTGAGTGCCGCCAAAAATCAGTCACCCAACTAAGTTCCAAAAAAAAATTAATTTAATGTCAAGGGCGCCAGGTACTATTGGTACCGCTCAAAACTTGACTGACTAAAAATGCAAAAAAAATCAAGTTCGCTCAAACTAGCTCGACTAGGAGAGGGATATCGTGGAGGCGCAGAGACAAATCAAACTCAATATGATGAGGTTTAAAAGAAAGGAAAAACCAAAATTTATTACAAAAGATATGAGGTGAAATAGTGTACAATGATTAAATTTTATGAATGAGATGAGAAACAAAAGAAAAGATTAATGCAGTTTGAATAATTTTTAGTTTGAAATTTTACAGACATCGAAATCATTCACTATAAGCGATGTTAAATTGTCCTCAGAACGTTTCATAACCTTGAATGTATTTACATTCAAGCAACTTAATTACTCTATCTAAATATAGCTTTATACAAACTTTTATAAAGATTCTAATTTCCGGAATCTGAAACTTATTCGTTTTACATATCAAGAAAACTAAGGAACCAGAATTCTTAAATTCTTATAATCTCAAACAAATCTACGTATCAAACGCGAAATATGTACAATATGGCGAGAAGCCATGACACAAGCGTCTACTCAAAATCGAAAAATAATGGACCACACGATGTACGTCTCAATAATCATTTTTCTAAATTAACATCAGCGAAATATAATCTTCAAATTAAGGGCATTGGATAATGGGGACTTAGAAAATTTTTTGAGTGCCCCCAATAATAAAGACGGCCCTGCCCCCGTATTTAATTTAAAGAGTAGATTTCGGGATAAATAAAAGAAACTCACCAAATATTTCGGGTTTGACGAAATCCTAGAGTGCATCTTATAAAAAATGCATCGCGTTTTTCTTGAGAAAATGAATATTTTGACTACAAATATTCATTTTCTGAAACGGAGAAATCCACACCGCGTAGACAAATCGCGGGAAGAGATGACGATTTTCAAAGGCATTTTCGGAACTAAAACGATGAATTTCGATGGTTGATTGGCCTCCATCTTTGTGATATTTCTGACATGTCAAGTGATATCAAAAAAGTTCCTGACGCGACAAATTTTTATTTCGCAAAGTTCCGCAAAGTCTCTTTCAGAGTTTGAAAGTTTATATTGTGGAAGGACCGCGTACAGGTTTTTTTCATCAAAAATTTTCTAAGTCCCCATTATCCAACGCCCTTAAATGCTCAAAACATACTCGAAAAAGAAGAAACTAATAACTTTATCACTCGCTTGCCAAACTATGCAATGCCATCGTATAGGCGTTGGCTGAGTGTTATATAACTCGAAATATGCCAGCACAGAACTGAATGTTCTAGGCGTTGTCCGTCTGAGCGCGCAGTCGCAGTTACGTATCTCGCGTCACTCCGAGAGCTGCTGCCCTCTTTATGCGTGGAACGGAGCTAGCGGTAGCCATTATGGCTGCGTCCACGTATTTTGACAGCTCATGTTTCTTTTCATACTAAAATGTGAGATGTGCAAGCTTTGCACTATTAAAATTCAATAACATCTATTGTATGGGAGAGTGATCAAAAATATAAAGTAAAGGTGAGTGACACGTCTCAGACGGCAAATAACTCCTCTCTAAACATTTAAATAGTTGCAGATGGTTAGGTCTGTGTTCTTCGGAAACAAGGTAAGCGGCAAATACAAAATAAAGTTACGGCAATAATATGATCATACTTAAAACTAATTAATTCTATTTTCAATTCCATTCGACTCTCACACATCCACACCAGCATTCATACACTTATATCTAATTGAGTTCCTACTGGCTGTTCTGTTTTAGTTCCCGTTTATTTAACGAGCTTAGGCCGCGCGCTTGAGCGCGCGTGTTTCGTCTATAGAAACTGAAATGATAATTTCAATTTGCGCGCCATATGAATTGACCAATAAGGTTAGCGCACTACGCATGAAGTTAGCTGAAAGGTAACGCGAAATGTGGAACGCAATGTGAAGTTGTCTGAAATCCATGTCTTTTTTAGAAAAGGATTTAGTCTAGGGAGAGGATCAGCAACGTGGTAAAAATCCACAACGTTACAACTACCCTAACCCCAAAAGAACTGTACTATAATACATCCGATTCTACGTATGTTTATAAATATTGTTGTAGTACTTACATAGTAGGAATTTGAAAAATGTCCACACGTTGATTTATTACGATGCACTTTTGACACTATTCAATATATTCAAACGATTTCAGATTTTCAGTGTATATTTCAAATTTTACAAACCAAAATAACGTCGATAAACGGAAAAACGTGGGAACTGGCGACCGGTGTTTCACGCATTCCGCATATTCGGCTGCACATTCGAGCTCGATTGGAAAACGGCAGGAACATTCGAGGAGCATTCTCAAACGAAACTATATGAAAAATCAAGAATAATGATATCATAGTTTTCTATGCATCTCAGGTTTCTGTCAACTTCATATTGACAATATCAATTTCTAAAATACGTTTTCGAGATTATGATATTCACTATTTTTCTTATTCATATTATTTTTCGAAAACTCAGTAAAAAGAATATCATTTTTTCATAGAGTTAATTTATAAAATGGAGATTCATAATATTTCGTATATAGAATACTACTTTCTCGACTTCGTGTTTGAAATACTCGTATGATAATATTAAACTATAGTACTGTAGTACGAATAAGTGTGATAGAACCTCCGTTTTCCCTATTTCGGAACGATATTATACTAAATTCTCATTCATTTTTATCATTTATTCAAATAAAAAGTCTCTCAGTGTGTTCACTCGCACTCCTCAACCCGCGTCCCATCACTTGTAAAAATTCCCGTTTTAGCCAAACAAATTTCTTTTTGCAGAAAATAAACAGATAGCCCCTGTCATACAACCAAAAGATTATCGAGAAAAAAAACGACACTTCAAACACATTATTTTTGCGCCCTCAAACACCGCGTATTACTCAGATGTGGACACAATGGCGGATTTTAAGGCATTCCACAGATTTTGCTATTTTTCTGTGTTTGTTTATATTTTTTCGTCAAATGCTGTAACAGGCTTAAATGAAAGAAATAAAAAAAATTATTCCTTTGAATCAAAGAAAGAGCCGCGAATGAATGAACGAGAGAGCTGAGAATGTTGGATTCATATTGTCACTAACAAATTTGACTCTTCATAACGCCAATAAAAAAAATCTGCCCGCATCGCGGGCACATTCTCATTGCACGCTTCGTTCTACGTGTTACGCGCTTCGCACGCTTGTGCCCTTAGTGAGGCTTATGCCTTACAGGACGTTTGTACCTATATATTTTATTTAAATTTAATTAAATTATACATATCTTACATATAATTTATGTATTTATATTGATATATATTTTTGAATTTAATTTAATTAAATTCCAGGTTGAAACGCAAAAAACTACTAATTTACTTAAGGTTCTATCGACCTTAAGGAGCACATTCTCATCACGGCACTCGCGCTTCGCGCTCGGCTCTGTTTAACAATATCTTTCATAATTAAAACGAAAACCGCTCATCCTATTGAAAAATGGCCAAAGGAGAACTTGTAGATCTTTTTAAAACGAATAAATATGTTCCTTATAATTTTCTCTGCATCGCGTTATTTGACTCAAATTTTGAATTTTCTATTTTTTAAGGAAATTTAAAAAGTTGTTATGCCATTCCTATAGGGCGTTCAAAAAGAAACATTTTTCATCTTTAGACTTTTTTTCATATCGTGCATTGTTTGGCTTCTAATTCAAGTTTTATTTCATTTTTTTAGATTTTCAAAATATTATAAGTCTTTCAATTTTTTTTATCCAAAAAAGTCATTAAGAAAAATTGTTCGTCTTTTTGAGTACTACGAGCATCTGTCATTAGAATTTTTAAATTAAAAAAAAAAAAAGTGGTTTCAAAAATTTTCAAAATGCTCCAACTTTTTGAATTTTTATCCAAAATGGCTGACCAACGAACTTAACCTTTATTTTAGGACACTAAAAGAGTATACCAAAGGTCAATCCAATCAGTCAATTCTTTCGGAAGTTATCGTGCTAACAAACTAAAATCTACAGACAGACAGACAAACAGACATACAGACAGACAGACACATTCGTAAAAACATGTTTTTCAGGTTCAGGGGGTCCCAAAACGTGGACATTTGATGAAAACTGGGGGGGTCAAATTTTACACAAATCTAATACATTCTCTCTGATGATAATGTAAAAATATGCTCAACTTGAAATTTTCAAAATTTTGATATATCATCATAAGCTCACTATTTAGACCACATTTAAATAAAATTTTTGAGGTCACTCTTTCTTAGCGGGGCCGGTCGATAGACTATAGACTATAGGTAAGCCGAAAAACAAAAAATAGTAAGACAAAATAATTTTAGAAGCTGCAAGTTTATGAAATTTAGTTGCATGGATAAAAATGACAGGGGCATATATTTCATACAATAAAACACAACTTTTTCTTTGTTAATAGTTTGTAAACGTTGGAAAAAAGTAAATCAAGATGCTTGGTCAACATTTAAGCGGCTTGGTCTTGAAAAAACACTCTGGGGATTTAATCAACCCATAAATGATTCCATTCTACAAGCAGTTCTTTCACGGTGTAGCCGGTATTTAATTCAAGTAGATATTCTGCAATCTTGCCGGTCAGTTACTCGTTTACCACTAACATCCAATGAAAGGGCAATAGCTTTAATCATAGAACATTGCCCCAACCTTCGATATCTTAAATTGAAACGAGCTGGATTAACTTTATCGGGATTATCATTGCTGACTTCTAAGTGTCATAATCTCACGATGCTCTCTCTATGTGTCGATGGAAATTTAAGAGAAGAAAATTTATCAAAGTTGTTCGACATTAAGACTAAGCTAAAAAGTGTTGAAGTGCTTATTCTGAAAGATTCTGGTATGAAGGGAACATTTTTGGAACATTTACCAACGAATATCGAGGATTTTTCTTTAACTCTAAGTGAAAATTTATCTATTCAACTCCCTAACGTAAGTTTCTTTTTTTACCATAACTATAATCAAAGATATTAGTACCTAGATGCGGCATAGGGATTAGTTCATGCACATACTTATAGGTGGCTCACAAGTCGAGTTTGTGCATAGTGCATATATATACAATATATATATAGCTACTATTACAGCTTTCGCCAGCACATTCCTGTAGAGGCGCTGTAAGCCGCCCTATTTTAATGG
>UCOK01020128.1:0-21676 GCA_900474325.1 Synergus umbraculus | reverse complement strand
TGTAGAATTTCATTACAAGTAAATAATGAGAAGAACTTTTAAAGGATTTCAAGGGGTTTTACCATATTTTAAGCGATTTAATGAGATTTCTTGGGATTTTTAATAATGTGAAGGAATTTCATGGGATTTTAAAGTATTTAACTAGATTTCATGGGGTGTTAAGTAATTTTAAAGAATTTAATGATATTTTGTAGAATTTCATTATAAGTAAATAATGTGAAGAACTTTTAAAGGATTTCAAGGGGTTTCTCGACATTTTATTGGATTTTCAGATATTTTAAGCGATTTAATGAGATTTCATGGTATATTAAGTAATTTTAAAAGATTTTACGTACTCGTATCTAAATCCGAAAAAGAAATGTCATATTTTTTGTTTAAGGGTGTTGGAGCCAAGTTCTAATCTAAAAATTCGATTTCTTCGTTTTACTCAACAAATATTAAATTTGGAATTTTTTCCTTCTGTAGAATGAACCAATTTTTAATTAGAATTATGCGTACAGAGCGAGAAAATATTTAATTTAAATATTTTTTATGTAAAATAAAAATATTGTATTTTGAAGTCAGATTTTTAATTCTTCGTTTTATGCAAAAAATATCGGAATTAAATATTTTTTTGCTCTGTATGCAGTTTTATATTTGAAAAAAGATTAGCGCTACAGAGCGAAAAAATATTTATCTATAATTTTCGTTGAGTAAAATGAAGAATTGAATTTTGAACATAACACTTGGATCCTTAATATTATATTAATTACAAATTCTCATCTATTAACAATTTTTCAGCTGCCAATTATTCTGGAGGATATTTTAATCCAGCTTTAGCAACTTCATTGAAATATGGATGCCTTGGTACCACAGCAATGGACCACGTGATTGTTTATTGGGTCGGAGCCTGTGCTGGTTCAATTGCCTCAATTAAAGTCTACAAAATGCCATTTGTTCAAAATTTCATTCACAAGGAAAAAAGTGACTGAGAAAAAGTCTTTTTACTGAAAAAAATTATATTTTTAATATTAATTCAGGGATCAGGATTCAAAGATACATTTTATAAAATATTACAATTTTCTTGATTTTTAAATTAATTAATTAACTCTTGAATTATTTATTTAATCACTGGTTTTATTAAATACGATCAATTTTGTAAATGTAATAATTTGAATCCTGTAAAAACAGATCGTACAAAAAATATGTAATCCAAGCACAAAAATTGTAAATAACTGCGTGTAAAATATAGATGTAATGCTGACAATAAATTATTTTTAATGACGAAAAAAATTAGTCTTTTCGCTGTGGAAAAGTTTAGTTTTAAAAAAAGTCTTCCAGTCACATTGATTGTCAAGGTCAGAAGGACAAGAGTCAAGTAAAAAATCCATTTTGTGCATCATTTCAAGGTCACTGAAGTGCATCTTAATCCCTCAAATAGGATTGATTTAATTGAATTAAATGCAGAGAAAGAAAGGCCGAACGAAGCAAATATTGAGTCAGTTTGCCATCGGACCAGAGATGGTCTGATGTTTTTGATAAAAATTTGTGCTGGTAAAAAATAGACAAGTTTAAAAATAAAATAAAATAAATTAAAATCCACAAAATTGTCAAATTAAAAAGAAATTAAAAATTCGTCAAAATGACGAAGAAATTTGACTTTAATTGGCAAATCGAAACTCCCGAATATTTGAGGAATGGATGTGTCTTTGATAGGTGGTTCGAGGACAAAGACTCTACAGACTTTGAGGCTGATTGTATGTTTAAAGTCGACGAGTATGGATTTTTTATTTATTGGAAAAGCGAAGGAAAGGTATTTTATTTATATTTTATTATATTTTATTATATTTTATAAATGGTATTTTTAAATTATTTTGTTTTAAGTTAATTTTTTAATTTAATATCATTTTTTTAATTAATTAAATTAAAATAGCTCCTTTAGGAATATATTTATTTATTTATAACAGTGATAAATATTTTTCAGGATGGTGATGTGATTGAATTGGCTCAAGTATGCGATATAAGATACGGTGGAGTACCAAAGGTGATTTTAAATTGATAATTTAATAATTTATTTATAATTTTGATATTTATGTAAGAGAAATTGAAGATATAAATTTTAAATAATTTTAGGATCCAAAATTGTTAAATAAATTAAGCAAACATGGAACTCAAGAACAACTGGATGAAAAAAGTCTGACGATTTGTTCGGGAGTTGATTATACAAATATTATTTATAATCATGTGGTTTGTCCCAATGCAGACACTGCGAAGGTAATTTGAATATCATTAGAAATTATTCACTAAAATATAAAATAAATATTAATATTATAAAATATAAATATTATAAGTATATAAATTATATATTAAAATATTAATTGAATTCAATTATTATTTTAGCAATGGCAGATTGGGTTACGAATAATTACACATAATACAAAAGCGAGTAATGTTTGCCCTACAACACAGTTAATGAAACAGTAAGTCGAAAGTCTAAAAATTAATTTTTAAAATATTCAAAAAGTAGTTATTTTTATAATTATATATTTTCTTTTTTAATAAAAAAAATTCGATTACAGTTGGATGAAGTTGAGTTTCCAAGTCGATGCAAAGGGAAAAGTTCCTGTGAAAGTGATAACAAAAACTTTTGCTTCTGGAAAGACCGAAAAATTGATTTATCAAGGTTTGCAGGAATTGGGTCTGCCAAATGGAAAGGTGAGAAAAAATTCAAAAGCATTTTTTAATTTAATAATTTAAATAGGTAATTTAAGAAAAAAATTAAAAAGAATTTCAATAATTTCTGTTATTTTTGCAGAATGATAAAATAGAACCATCAGCATTCGTTTTTGAAAAATTTAAGGCTCTTTATTTCAAAGTTTGCCCTCGTAACGATATAGAAGAACTTTTTCAGTCAATGTAAGTAGATATTTATTTTTCAGTAGACTGAATTTTCAAATTTGCCTCAGAAACAAATTTCTATAAAGAAAAATGGATTTTGATTTTAAAAGAGATTTTAAAAATCAAATAAAATATTGATTTTTAGAAATCAATATTTAATAGAAAATCTTTTGATTTTGATAAATTTTAATTAGCTTGGAGTATTAAATTAACTAGCCCGTTTAATTTTAGCCAGAATTTGTCTATAAATTTATTTTAAATTTTGCAGAACAAAAGGAAAGGCAGAATATATTACTTTACAGCAATTAGTGACTTTTATGAATGAAAAGCAAAGGGACCCAAGACTCAATGAAATTTTGTATCCTATGTATGACGAAAAAAGATGCACAGAGATAATCAACGATTACGAGCCAGACGACAAGAATAAAGCCGATAGTAATTAAATTTCTAAATTAATAAATATCAGAAAAAAATATTTAATTTTATTAAGGGTGTTGGACCCAAGTGTTAAGCTCAAAATTCCATTCTCCATTTTACTCAACGAAAATTATAGATAAATATTTTTTTGCTCTGTAGCATTAATCTTTTTTGAAATATAAGACTGCGTACAGAGAGAAAAAATATTTAATTTCGATATTTTTTGCATAAAACGAAGAATTCAAAATGTAACTTCAAAATTGAATATTTTCATTTTTATTTTAATATTTAAAAAAATATTTGAATAAGATATTTTCTCGCTCTGTACGCATAATTCTAGTTAAAAGTTGATTAATTCTACAGAGGGAAAAAATTCCAAATTTAATATTTGTTGAGTAAAATGAAGAAATCGAATTTTTAGATTAGAACTTGGCTCAACACCCTTAATTCTTTTTTTGTAATATTGAAATAATGAATAACACTTTTTTCAGAAAAAATTAGTAAAGATGGATTCATCACTTACTTAATGTCAGACGAAAATGCACCGGTATTTTTGGAAAAATTGGATGAGTGGATGGACATGGATCAACCCTTGTGCCATTATTATATTAATTCTAGTCATAATACATATCTCAGTGGCAAACAAATTGGTGCAAAAAGTACAGTCGAGATGTACAGACAAGTCCTCCTTGCTGGCTGCAGGTATTATTTTAAGGGTGTTGAAGCCAAGTTCTAATCTAAAAATTCGATTTCTTCATTTTTCTCAACAAATATTAAATTTGGAATTTTTTTCCTTTGTAGAATTAATCAATTTTTAACTAGAATTATGCGTACAGAGCGAGAAAATATCTAATTCAAATTTTTTTTGCATAAAAAGAAAACATTCAATTTCAAAGTTAGATTTTGAATTCATCGTTTTATGCAAAAAGTATTGAAATTAAATATTTTTTTGCTCTGCACGCAGTCTTATATTTGAAAAAAGATTAGTGCTACAGAGCGAAAAAATATTTATCTATAATTTTCGTTGAGTAAAATGGAGAACAGAATTTTGAGCTTAACACTTGGGTCCAACGCCCTTAATTTTCATTTTAACACATGCCTATTTTGACTTGGTTTCCTATGTAAATTGCATGGGGAAAAATCACTTTTTGGAGTTTTTGGAATAATTTTTCACGGTTTAGGAAAATATTATGGGAAAGTACAATATAAATAACTCTTCTACTCGTGCAAAAGTTTTTAAAATCTTTAATGAATAAATTTGCTCAACCTAACGTATTTTGTTATCTAAAGAGTATTTTTTATGTAAGTACAAAAAAAATTCGTTAAGGGTGTTGGAGCCAAGTTCTACTCCAAAAATTCGATTTCCTCATTTTACTCAACAAATATTAAAATTAGAATTTTTTCCCTCTGTAGAATTAATCAATGTTTAACTATAATTATATATACAGAGCGAGAAAATATTTTATTCAAATATTTAAAAAAAAAAATATATAAATGAAAATATTGAATTTTGAAGTCAGATTTTGAATTCTTCATTTTATGCAAAAAGTATCGAAATTAAATATTTTTTCGCTCTGTACGCAGTCTTATATTTGCAAAAAGATTAGTGCTACAGAGCGAAAAAATATATATTTATTTTTTTCGTTGAATAAAATGGAGAATAGAATTTTGAGATTAACACTTGGGTCCAACGTCCTTAAAATATTATCTTTTAATTTTAATTTCTAAAAATTCTAAACATAATAAAGTTTAAAAACAATTATTATTATAAAATTGATTGAATTATTTCATAAATAATAAAAATTAAAAAATCATTAGGTGCGTCGAACTGGATTGTTGGGATGGAAAAACGCCAGAGGATGAACCAATTATAACTCACGGAAAAGCAATGTGTACCGACATTCTTTTTAAGGATGTGATTTATGCTTTGAGAGATACAGCCTTCGTTACTTCTGACTATCCAGTTATTTTGAGTTTTGAGAATCACTGCAGCATTAATAATCAATACAGGCTTGCAAAATATTGTGACGACATTTTGGGTGATTTATTGCTAAAGGAGCCACTCAAAGATTATCCAGTACGTATCCGATTATTTAACATATTTAATATATTAAAAATTAAAAATTCTCAATAATTAGATAAATAAACACGATATTCTTTCATTGCATTAAATGATTTGGATTTATTTTTAAAAGTTGGAACCAGGACAGCCTCTGCCTCCACCAAGTGCCTTGAAACGAAAAATTCTCATCAAAAATAAAAGATTGAAACCCGAAGTCGAAAAAGTTGAATTGGAACTTTTCCGATCAGGTCAATTTGAGGCGAAAGATGAAGTTGTTGAAGATCCAAATGCGCCTCCAGCTCCACCGCAGGAACCACCTCCAGTAAGGATACTAAGGATTTACAAATTATAAAAAAAATTATTATAAAAGTATAAAAAGTACAATCTGCTTTACCGACTGAAGATAAGAAAGAAATCTAGTTTAACAGCAGTCGGTAAGACAGAAACCTGGTTTACCTGCAGTCGGTAGGGCAGATTGTCATTATTTGCCATTGTTAAGGATAAAAATAATTCTGAATTACTTCAAAAGGAAGCAGCTCCAGCTCCTGGTGCAGAAGGTGGAGCTGAAGGAGAAGCTCCACCAATTCAATATTCGGGAAGCAGTTCAGCTTGTCATCCCTGGCTTTCGTCAATGATTAATTATGCTCAGCCAGTTAAATTTCAAAGTTTCGATAACGCACTCAGTAAGTTATTAATTAGTACTTTAAAAAAAAAAAAGAAAACTGAATAATTTATTTTTCTAGAGAAGAATATTCATCACAATATGTCTTCATTTTCTGAGACTGCTGCTCTGAATTATCTGAAGACTTCTGGGGTTGAATTTGTTAATTATAACAAACGTCAAATGAGCAGAATTTATCCCAAAGGAACGAGAGTGGATTCCTCTAATTATATGCCTCAGGTTGGAATTTTAAGGGTGTTGGAGCCAAATTTTTAATCTAAAAATTCGATTTCTTCATTTTACTCAAGAAATATTAAGTTTGGAATTTTTTCCTTCTGTAGAATTAATCTATTTTTAATTATAATTATGTGTACAGAGCGAGAAAATACATAATTCAAATATTTTTTTAAATATGAAAATAAAAATGAAAATATTGAATTTTCGTCAGATTTTGAATTCTTCATTTTATGCAAAAATTATCGAAATTAAATTTTTTTTCGCTCTGTATGCAGTCTTATATTTGAAAAAAGATTAGTGCTACAGAGCGAAAAAATATTTATCTATAATTTTCATTCAGTAAAATGGAGAATGGAATTTTGAGCTTACACTTGGGTCCAAAGCCTTTAATTGATAAATTATAATAATTAATAATAGAATTCTAATGAAAAAATCATTTTCAGGTCTTCTGGAACGCAGGTTGTCAAATGGTGGCTCTGAATTTTCAAACTCCTGACTTACCAATGCAACTTAATCAAGGAAAATTTGAATTTAACAACACTACTGGTTATTTATTGAAACCAGAATTCATGAGAAGAACTGATAAGACTTTTGATCCATTTTCTGAGGACGTGGATGGCGTTATTACAGCTCAATGTTCTGTTCGAGTAATTATTTATTATTAATCTTTAATACTTCATTAAAAGTTGTTGAAACCAAGTTATAATCTCAAAATTCGATTTCTTCATTTTATTCAACAAATATTCAATTTGGAATTTTTTCCCTTTGTAGAATTAATCAATTTTTAACTAGAATTATGCGTACAGAGAGAGAAAATATCTTATTCAAATATTTTTCAAAATATGAAAATAAAAATGAAAATATTAAATTTTGTAGTCAGATTTTGAATTCCTCGTTTTATACGAAAAGTATCGAAATAAAATATTTTTTCTCTCTGTACGCAGTATTATATTTGACCAAAAATTAGTGCTACAGAGCGAAAAAATATTTATCTATAATTTTCGTTGAGTAAAATGGAGAATGGAATTTTTATCTTAAAACTTGGATCGAACGCCTTTAAATAAATTGACTTTTTCTTTGATTAAATTAATTTTAATTTTAATTCTAATTTAAAATATTTATTTTAGGTCATTGCAGGACAATTTTTATCCGATAAAAAAGTTGGTACTTATGTGGAAGTCGACATGTACGGTTTACCAGCAGACACGATAAAAAAAGAATTTCGAACAAGAATGATTCCCGGAAATGGACTTAATCCTGTTTACAACGAGGAACCTTTTCTTTTCCGAAAAGTTGTTTTGCCCGATTTGGCTGTTCTTCGATTTGGGGTTTACGAAGAAAGTGGAAAATTATTGGGACAAAGAATTTTACCACTGGATGGTTTACAGGCTGGATATCGACACATTGCCTTAAAAACTGAAGCTAATTTTCCCATGGCTCTGCCCATGTTGTTCTGTAATATTGAATTATCAATTTACGTCCCCGATGGCTTTGGAGGTGAAATTTTCATAGAAGAAATATTGAAATTGATTTAAAAACTTCTTTTGACACTTTGGAATTTTTTTCAGATTTTATGGCTATGCTTTCTGACCCTGGAGCTTTTTCAAAAGGGGCCGAAAAACAAGACCAGGCAATGAAAGGTTTAGGAATTGAAAGA
The DNA here is from genome assembly GCA_900474325.1 of Synergus umbraculus. Lineage (NCBI taxonomy): Eukaryota > Metazoa > Arthropoda > Insecta > Hymenoptera > Cynipidae > Synergus > Synergus umbraculus. Next base: position 13,765 of record UCOK01020128.1, on the reverse strand, counting down.
ACAGACGCAAAAGCCGAGGAAGAAAAGAAAAAGAAAGAGGAAGCGAAAGCCAGTTAGTATAATTATTATCAATTTTCTTTTAATACAAATTCTTCTTTATATTTAATTTATAAACAAATTTTCCAACAGAGGAATTTAAAATTGAACCAATTACGGTTGATTTGATGAGAAAGGATAAAAATTTCAAGTTGGGGAAGAAACATAATAAAGAAATGGACACCCTGAGGAAAAAACATGCTAAAGAAAGACAAACCATGCAAAAAAATCATATTGCGGCTATTGAAAAATTAGCCAAAGGAAAAGAGTGAGCCTTGTTCATAAGAAATTATAATTAGAGTGGCAATCTATCTTACCGACTGCCAGTAAGATAGTTTTCTTCTTTATCTTCAGTCGGTAGGGTAGATTGCTTTCGTATCTTCAGTCGGTCAATAATAGTGTTAATATACTATTGACTATATATACTTCGTGACTATCCCTGTCGGTAATGCAGGTGGCGGTAAGTTTATATATTTTTTTCTATATTCTAAAAATATAACACATTTCTGTTTTTATAGTAAAAGTGCTCTTATAAATGATCCAACTATTAAAAAAACGGTAAGTGAACAAACTACTGAATGGTCTGCTATGGTTGAAAAACATCGAAAGGCGGAATGGGAACTTCATAAACAACAGGTGGATGCAAGTCGAGATGAAATGAAAAGATTGATTGAAGTTGTTAAAGTAAATCAAGAAAAAGCGTTGCAAGTCAAACACGACAAGTTTGTATTATTATTTATGTGGTACTTGTAATTTATAATTTATTTACTTACTTATTTATAATTTTTTAAAATTTTATTCTTCTTTCATGTTTAATTTAGTTAAAAAATTTTTCTATTAAGGCCATGTAAGACTTACCCGATCCCTATCTTACCGACATTTTTTTGTCTGCAACGCTACGTCTACATTTATTGAGATATCAAATTGAAAATTTCTAAAATTAAAGAAAATATGCTAAGGTATGTTTATCTGGTCTTAAATTTTTGTAAAAATAAAAAAATAATTTTTCAAAAATTTTTTTTTTACAAATGTCGGTAAGGTAGGGATCGGGTAAGTCTTACATGGCTTAATTGAAAATAATTTTCAGAGATATTAAGGAAATGAATGCAAATCAAGCGAAAACATCTGTTGAAACTGCTAAGGAAGTAATGAATGACAAAGCCTTAAAATCGAAGGGAGAAAAGGATCGAAGGCTGAGAGAAAAACAGCAGCAAAACACCAAAAAATTCCTGGATGAAAGGAAAAATGTTACAATAAAACAGAGCAGGGAGAAAGATAAATTAAAAGCCGCTCAAGACAAGTCAGTCGCTGATTTGGATAAAAATATCGAAGCTGTAGGTTTAAAAATAATTTTAATTTCCATAATTAATTTTTTTTTTAATTTTCAAAATAAATTCTGTTTTTTATAGGAAAATAATATAAAAAAATCGAAATGTGTTTCAGACTCTGGAAATGTATAAGAACGAAGCAATACAATCAGACATTGCAGCAAAGACCGAATTTTACGTATAAAGAATAAATTAATTAAATACTGTAATAACTTTTTATAAGAAATCTATATATGTAACGATTTGTATAATTTTTTTTCGAAATGCACTTTTAAAAGCATTTTAGAATCAATTTTATTAAAAGAATTAAAGGATTTTATTATTATGTATTAAAATTGTATTTTAAAATTATTTTATTCAATTTATATTATTGTCATCTCATTATAAACTTGTTACAGAAATATTATAAAATATAAAATAAATCTAATTCTGTCAATTGAATTCAATTTTCAATTTAAAAATATTTTTCTCGTTTTTTTATCATTATTAAGTATATTTATCAATAAAAGGAGAGGATTTATATAGAAATTAATTTAAAAAAATATATAAATATTTTGAAAATTGCTTTTATAACAACGAAATTTAACAACGATTTCATAACATTGAATTTTTTCCTCCTGTAAATGCAATTTTATAGATTTTAATATTAAAAAAATGTCTATCGTTAAGTTTAAAATTTAATCTCTAAATTATGCATTGAATTAAAATTAAAATCGTTGATTCAACGAAGATATATACAGAAACATTATTACTTTAATTATTCTTAAAATATTTAAAAATTGACCACTTTTATCACTAGGGTTGTGATTTTGGCATTTGATAATTTGGATTCGTTTGAATAATATTGTTCATTTCCTGAAGAGGTTCTTTCAAAAGATCTTCTTCAAAAGAATGTAGAGGTTCTGAGCAATATTCCTGACCGCAAATTGTGCATGCCTCAAAATGTGGTTTCACAGAATTTTTTATTTTCTGAAAAAGAATTCAAAAATCACTTTATTTTCATTTTCTGCAATTTTTTAATCTAATTATATTATTATATTATAGTAGATTCCTGTTACCGGCATTTACCGACTTCGAGGATTATAATAATAATTATAATATAATTATATAATAAATTATAATTTATTATAAAATTATTAATTTTATTTTTACCTGGGAAAGACTTTTTCCTTCAGCCCGAAATAGAACACAAATGGCAAAGGCAGGTATGCAAATTAGAGAGAGTGAGGCTATTGCCCACCCAATTGTTTCTGCCCACCAGGGATATTTATATTCTCCTTTGTGATAAGTTGGAGGCTCGTAATCGATTAAACTAAAGACCCAAACAGCCTGAAATAATCCAAAAAATATTAAACATTATCTTAAAGATGAAAAATGATAAAAGTAGTAAAAATAAAAATAATAATAAAAGTAAAAGTAAAAGATTTAATTTTTAACACTATAATTTTTAATTTGCTGACCATTATCAGAAGAGGACTGGCTACCAGCCAACAAAATCGAAAATAGATCGAAGGAACACGTCCAGTCATTTCCTTGATATTATTGGAAAGCCTCTCAGCTCCATAAAACCAAGAAATAGCTATTACTTCAAAAAATGCTAGGAACATAATCGATAAGGAAGCTGCATAGTGGTCGATGAGTTGAAAGAAATATATTCCACCCTGAAATTATATTAAAAAATAATGAATTTATCGTTAAAAAATAAAATCTTTATTATCGACCGATGATAAGGTAGTAATCTGCCTTACCGGTTGTCGGTAAGATAGAAATCTGCTTTATTGGCTGTCGGTAAAGTATAATAATAGTAGTAAAATAGTCAAAATAAACAATTTTTAATGAAAAAAAATCACCTGGGTTACGTTGGGCAAACCAAAAAGAAATGAAACAACACAAATGAGAAGGACGAGCATTTCATGACAATGGAGATGTCGTTTGACCCAATTTGGAAATCCATCTTGGATCGAAGTTACAACAACTTCGACTATTGCAAACTATAATGTATCAAAATTAATATTAAATATGTTATTAATAAATTAATTAATTAATTACATTATTTTTCAGTTTTTAACGTACTTGACTATTGAGGGACAGGCAGACTAGCATGAAGAAAAAAAGTACTGCCCATAGTTGTGATGCTGGCATTTTTGCTAAAGCCTGTGGATACACCACAAAGACTAGACCAGGTCCTTAAAAAAAATTACAATTTTTTTTCAATTACTGAGAAATATAATTAAAAAAATTTTTTTTAATTTTTAAAAAATTTTTGTTTAAATAAATATTAATTTACCGTCAGTCAAAACTGCTTGGACAGAAGTATTCTGTTCGAAAGCAATATTTCCAATCGTTGCGAATGTAAAAATTCCAACCAGAAGACTACTAAAGGCATTAATTAACGATACTGCCAAAGTATCCACCAAAATATTATTATGGAATTTGTTGTAGCTGGCGAAGCATATCATAGACCCAAATGCAATGCCAACCGAATTAAAAATTTGAGCGGCTGCGTGCACCCAAACCTGAAAATAGTCCAAGCTTCCCAAATTACACTCGAAATTATATAATTTTGTCACTTTTCTAAATAGTAGATTCCTATTACCGACATTTACCGACTTCGCGGGTTTGAATCTGTGCTAATTTTTTTAATCTATTCGAAAATATTTCTTCTTCTATTATTAATTTCAAATAATGTGACATCCATGAACTTTGGATAATAATTGGTGAATATTTAGAAATTTAGCACAGACACGAACCCTTGTGGTCGGTAAGTGTCGGTAACAGAGATTTTACGTAGCTTATTATATTTTTCGTTCAGAAAAGTATACTTAGGGTATTTTTCCGATCTTGGATGGATTGAAAATCTATGGAAGTTACCGACATTCCTGCTTTACCGACATTTACCGACACTCAGGGTTCGTGTCCGTGCTAAATTTGAAAATTTGAGGTTTCACCTGGAACTTCATCCTCAATACACTCATACCATGAAACAGAGAATACCTTAGTGTCGGTAAGTGTCGGTAACAGGAATCTGCAAACTTTTATTGTAATTTCGGCGTCTAAATGCGAAAAATGGATACCTTAGCGTCTTTGAGTCGATACCACTCAACCCTGAAGAAGAACTGGAGTCCTTTCTCGGCCCCCTCGAGTGTAATCGCTCTGAACAGGACGACGATGATCAGAAAGAATGGAAGGGTTGCAGTGAGGTATCTAACTCGGGCGGAGGATTTGATCGACTTCCAAATCGAAAAGTAAACGATGACCCAGGCAGTCACCAGGCAAGCTGCAAGTTCCCATCTGAGGATCCCAGGGTGCTCGATTCCCTCGCTCATTTGCAGCACTTTGTTGCTAAAGTACGAAGGGCTCGGTTACTCGCTTAACGTCCCAAAGGGGGATCTCAAAGCTACATTTCTTTTTTTTTTTTTACTTTTGTTTTGGAATCTTTGATACTTTTCTATTATTTTTTTCTTTCTAGCTTTGTTTTTTGTTTGGTTTGACATTTACTCGAAAAACTCTTCGGACGGTGTTCTCGATGTGTTGGGGGCGAGTTGATTGTCGTCGGAGTGGGTGGCAGGTGACCAGCAATTCTTAGTATTCCATAAATTATCGCAATCAGACCATGGTTGATCGGCTTTGAACGCCGTAAAGAAATAATATATTGCATACGCTATTATCACGTTGTGGTAGGTCGACATCAGGAACGATATCACCACAGAAGACAAACCAGCTCCTAAAAAAGACATTTTAGAAGAATTATTCGTTTACAACGTCTTAAATTTATAGAAACTTAAAGACAATCTACTTTACCGACTGCCAGTAAGGTAGATTTTCTCTTTATCTTCAGTCGGTATAGTAGATTGCTTTGTTATCTTCGGTCGGTAAATAAGGTGTTTAATATACTATTGCCGACATTTACAGGCCAAAGGGTTTGTGTACGTGCTAAATCTAGAAATATTTGTATTTTTATCCTATTATGAGAAATTTACCTTTCAGTAGGGGGCAAATTTGCCCAAGAGCACCGATTGATCCACGACGAGTAAATTGGCCTATAGCGAGCTCCATGTAAAGCAATGGTACTCCACATACTATGAGTATTATAAAATAAGGTACTAAAAAGACACCTGAAACATAGAAAAAATTAATCGTATTTATAATAACTGACATCTTCTTTGTTATTATTTAAAAGATAAAAAAATATCTTTTTCCTTCTAGAAAGCCAGAGAACACAAACATTGACATATGTTAATTATTTTTTATCAAGAAACGTGAAAAAAGAATCTGTCGGTCAATAAACAAAGCCGACTTAATTTAATTTACAGAATCGTGACACTGGGTCAGTGCTTTGTAAGTATTTATGAATTTTATGAAAATGGAAAATATGATTGGAATGTTTTAGGTAACTTAAGTAACTGATAAAAATATTTATCTATTAGGAAATAGAGTAAATTTATTTTACCGACATTTATCGACCTAAAGGTTCAGATCCGGGCTAAATTTTAGAATTTCTTCGAAAAGAATCTTGAGAAGTATTTTAAATATAAAATTTAAAAAGATTTGAAGAAATTTAGATTAAAATTTGTAGAAGTTTTGATATTTAGCACGGACACAAACCTTTGGAGTCGGTAAATGTCGGTAAGAGGAATCTGTAATTACCCCATTTCTCGATACTTCTTTATCTAATTTCAAATTCTTAAATCTTATACTGCAGATTCCTCTTACCGACACTTACCGACCTCTTTGGTTCAGATCCGTGCTAAATTTTTAATTTTTGACCCTTTCAAAATATTAATCAGCAAATTTCTTATAGAAAATTTAAATACCATCTTAATTAATAACAATAATATTAGTCCCATTAATATTAACTCTGAATTTCGTAATAAATAAATTTTGTTTAATTAAAATTAAAGATATTTTTGCACTGTTTAGTAAAATGCAAATCAGGACTTTAAATTAGAAACCTCAATAGTGAAAGAGGCGAAGGTGATAGTGTTTCGAATACTGGATGACGTTACGTCCTTCTGTTGTAGTGACGATGATAACGATGAATGTTTATTCATCGCATCATCAGCTAAAGTACGTCACTATCTTTTAAAGAACGACGTTTCTTTAAAATGCTAAATTGTCTTTAAAATTATACCAGTCTCGAAAGTTCCAATATTTTTTATTTATAAAATTAATTTTTTTTTTTGGCATTGTTAAATTGCTTTTTATTTTTTTAATAAGAATGTGAAAATTTCTTTTTAATTCAATTAATTTATATTAATATATTTAATTTAATATTTATATTTATGTTTATATTTTTATTTATATTTATATTTATTTAATATTTATAATTTTTTTATAATTTTATTTACTCGATTTATTTTTCTAATTAGAAAAGAGGCTTGCGGTTATTTAAATTTAAAGAAGTCTTCTGAGCCCCTCACAAGGACGCTCTTCTTTAATTTCAATGCAAAGTATTGGGTTACGAATTTTCAAAGTCTAAAAGGCACTTTAGAAACGGACGTGATGCAACTGGGAACTTGATACATGACCCTGATGGGACTATTATTATAATTATATCTGATTTTTCTCCATATAGCTTTTTCAATCTACAGATATTAACAATACCAATTTTTTATTGCAATTTTATTTTTTCTGTAATATTTTTTTTATTTTTTTATTTTTTTTTTTAATTAAAAAAATTTTTTTTTAATATTTTTAAAATTTTTTGTTTTATATCCGTTTATAGTTGTATAATAAAAAAAGAATTTTGAATGAATGAGACTCGAATCAAAGAAACGAGGTTGGTAATAAAAACTACTATAGCCAACCTGTCTATTAACAATAATTATTCTCAAACTCGAGGCTCATTAGCACTCGTGATAAGAGTCATTTTATTGTTCTTGAATTCATTCAAGCAGAACTTCTATTATTTTTATGCTAAATTCAATTACCAACCTTTATTTATCATTTTTAATCAACAATTGTGAAAATTAGAATATTTGAATAAATCGTCATAATAATAGATTTATTTATAATAATTTATTTATAACAATAAAAATTTTAATTTAAATATAAATTCTTTAATCTGAATGTTGATGAATTTTACAAACATTTGAACAAATCGTGAGTAAAATTACGTAACAATAAGAGTCCCGATTAGATTATAAAATTGCTGCGAAATTCAGGCATTAAATCCAGCCACGGAAATTGAAATCTAAACCAATAAAATTATTCTCCCGCCCCTGGAATTAATTCGATTTCCTTAGTTGGGGAAGAGTGAGTCTAGGTGTGAGAGTTTAAACAAAATTAAATTGCATTACAGCACCGATCAATTTTTTCTACTAAATATATAAATATCTAAAAATAAATAAATATATTAAAAATTTTTTTTAAATTTTTTTTCTACATTTTAAAATAAAAGTAATTCTATATTTTTTAATTTAAGTGAATAAAAAATGCAAAATTCCGAAAATATCGTCTGTCCTCGAGCGGGGGTGTAGAGAATAAATGATTCACTAAATGAAAGATTAACTACCGGTCTCTACAATCTCCGTTTAATACGAATAATAAAGAGTCATATCCACCGACCTTGAAGCCAACCATAATAACTAGAGTGGTAACATTTGATCCAAATGCTACCTCGAGACTCATTATGCAAAAAGACTATACTTTTCCCTATTTTTTAGGAGAAAAAAAAATTAAATCACGTCGTGACTTAATTATGACGTCCCTGTGATGCAATTATGCCGAAAATTTTATAAAAATTAAATTAACTTGTATTCTCGCCTTTTTTAGGCGACAACTTTTTTTTTAGCAAAGTTAGGAAATCAGGGAAACGACTATTCAGTTTCGAGATCACGTTGTGAGTTAATTATGATGCAAATATGATTTTTCTGAGTCATGAATGTCATGAATGAAATTTCCTTGATTCAAAGAATGTCTTTTGAATAAAATTTCTGAATCAAATAATGTCTTTTTAAAATAAAATTATAATTAATTATTTATTTAAAATTATTTAATAATGTCTTGAATTAAATTTTCTTGATTCAAAGAATGTATTTTGAATCAAATTTTTATGAGTCAAATAATGTCTTTTTAAATTAAATTTTCTACATAAGTATATTTTTATTTTTTAAATATTTTCTACATAATTAAATTAAAAATTAAATTATATTTTATTTCATTAAAATTTTATTTATCGGAAAATTAAAACAAAAAATATTGAACGTGTTTAACAATTAAGAAATATTCACTTGTATTTGTATTTTTTTAATGATTTAAAAGTATTGACTTATTCTTTAACGATTAAAAAATATTGACTTATTTTTTAACGATTAAAAAATATTAACTTGTATTTCTTTTTAAGGATACAAAATATTGAAATGTGTTTTTTAATTCCTCTTTAATTTTTTATGAATCAGAATGTAAGCTGAGCTTTATTTAAAAAATTTATTGCAAAATCCTATCTCTTGTATTGAGTCAAATAATGTCTTTTTAAAATAAATTTATTTGCGTCATAAAATGTCTTTTTAAAAATTTATTTTCTTTGAGTAAAATAATTTTGTTCGAAATTAAGTAGCTTTTAGTCAAAAATGTTTTGAATTAAATATATTTAAGTTTAAAAATTTCCTTTTGATCAAATATCTTAGTCAAATAATGTCTTTTTAAATTAAATTGAGTCGGATAATGTCTTTTTAAATTAAATTTTTCTGAGACAAAAAATGTCTTTTGAATAAAATTGTCTGGATTCAAATAATGTCGTTTTAAATTAAATTTCTCTGAGTCAAAAAAACTATATTTTTCCTATTTTTCAAAAGAAAAAAAAATTAAATCACGTCGTGACTAAATTATGACGTCACTGTGACGTAATTATGCCGAAAATTAAAAAAAAATTAAATAAATTTGCATTCTCGCCTTGACAACTTTTTTTTAGCAAAGTTAGAAAATCAGTGAAATGACTACTAATTTTCGAGATCACGTTGTGAGTTAATTATGATGCAAATATGATGCAATTGTGCAAAAATAGTCGTAAAAATGAAATTTAATCCCTTTTCTTACCTCCGCCACTTTTGTAGCAAAGGTAGGGAAACCTCCATACATTTCCAAGGCCAACGGAGTATCCAATGCAAGCAAGAACAAATTGAACTTTGTTCTCCCAATGAGGCCTTTTTGGCTGTCGATAATCTTCTTGATCTACAGTGTCTCCTTCATCGTATGTGCTGCAGGTTGAAAGATCATCCTCGACTGGACTAAAAAAATAGATAAATTATTCATTAAGGGATCCAACGACTTTAGTTAATTAATTATTAATTCATTAATTTTTAATTAAATATTTTCAAGTGATTAATTAAATTTAATAAAATAACTTTTTATCATTTTATATTTATAAAATAAAATATAAAATAAAATTTAAGTTATAAAATAAAATAAAAGGTCTTTTATATTTTGAAAACAATTTTTTTTAGGAAAATATTTGAATGTTGAGTTTGTTTAAGATTTGGATAAAATTAGACAGATAAATTTAGACAAAATTTTACGTTTTTTATTGACCTCGCGCATAAGTTGTAAAATACGTCATTTAACTTATGAGTATTTCTCAATTCTTTGGGCTTATCTGTTTGCCTTTTTATCGTGATTTCGTGAGAAAACAATTTGTGATTTACATCTAAATGGTCTAATATTTGTAAATTTACAGTCCGTTTGGACGCATGAAAGTGTTTAAGGCTTTTCGCTCGATCACGTACCTTAAGGCCATGTCAGACTTACCCGATCCCTACCTTACCGACATTTTTTTGTCTGCAACGCTACGTCTACATTTATTGAGATATCAAATTGAAAATTTCTAAAATTGATGCTAAAGCATTAAGGTACGTTTATCTGGTCTTAAATTTTTGTAAAAATAAAAAAAAATTTTTTTTATAAATGTCAATATTTAGGACCAGATAAACGTACCTTAATGCTTTAGCATCAATTTTAGAAATTTTCAATTTGATATCTCAATAAATGTAGACGTAGCGTTGCAGAGAAAAAAATGTCGGTAAGGTAGGGATCGGGTAAGTCTTACATGGCCTTAACTTCCGCTTTTTCACTCCCTGTAGATATGTAAATTAAATTTTTTGTTGACAGGGCAACGTTATGGGACATTTACAGAGATAATTAATATGTATCCACGCTCTTATGGGCCAAGGTTTCAAGATAAATATCAGAAAGATAATATTTGAAGATTACTTATTTCTCATTACAGTAAATAATTTTAAAATTCCTCTTTCATTTCCTTATATATTAGAACATCTAATAATTTTTTATTCATTTTTTTTTATTATATTATTTTTGTACTAAACATTTTAAGGAAGGACAAAATTCAATAATAGAGTTTAAATAATAAATAATTTATGCGTATTCAATAGAATGCGAATAAATTCATTTTGCAACAAGTATGTTGTTATATATCTTGCACGTAAGTAAAGACTTATTATCTACTTATTTTTCTCATACCTGATAAGCCGAAATTGCTTCCACATGTAACCTGAGCTTTATTTTAACAATGTATGACAAAATCATATCTCTGTCATTTTAAATCATTCTCTTTTCATGCATGTCTCTTGAATCGAATTTCTTTGATTAAAATAATGTATTTTTTAAATAAATTTATTGAGTCAAAAAATGTCTTTTTAAAAATTTCTTTTCTTTGAGTAAAATAATTTTGTTCGAAAAAAATGTTTTTAATTAAATATATTTAAGTTTAAAAATGTCCTTTTAATCAAATATCTTAGTCAAATAATGTCTTTTTAAATTAAATTTCTCTGAGTCAAATAATCTCTTTTTAAATTAAATTGAGTCGGATAATGTCTTTGGAAATCAAATTTCTTTGTTATAAAATGTCTTCTTAAATTTTTTCGAGTCAAATAATTTCGTTTTAGATTAAATTTCTCCAAGTCATAAAATGTCTTGAATCAAATTGTCTTGAGTCAAATAATGTCTTTTTAAATTAATTTTTTCTGAGTCAAAAATGTCTAGATAAAATTTCCCTAAATCGAAAAATGTCTTGAATAAAATTTGCTTGGGTCAAAAAATGTCTAAAATAAATTTCTCTGTCAAAAAAGGTATTTTTAAAAATTGAATTTCGTTGAGTCAAATAATGTCTTGAAATTAAATTTCACTGAATCAAATTGTCTTAACTCAAATAATGTCTTTTGTGTCAAATTGTCTTGAGTCAAATAATGTCTTTTTAATTTATATTTTCCCTAATTCAAAAACCGTCTTGTAAACTGTCGAATAATAATATATTTTTAAATAAAATATCCTTGATTCAAATAATGTCTTGAATCAAATTTCCTTGATTCAAAGAATGTCTTTTGAATCAAATTTCTGTGACTCATATTTTGTCTTCTTAAAATAAAATTCTTTGAGTCAAAAAATGTCTGGAATGAAATTTCTTTGATTAAAAAAATGTCTTGAATGAGATTTCCTTGATACAAAAAATGTCATGAATAAAATTTCCTTGATTCAAAGAATGTCTTCTGAATCAAATTTCTGAGTCAAGAATGTCTAGATAAAATTTCCCTCATTCAAAAAATGTCTTGAATAAAATTTGCTTGGGTCAAAAAATATCTAAAATAAATTTCTCTAAAAAAGGTATTTTTAAAAATTGACTTTCTTTGAGTCAAATAATGTCTTGAAATTAAATTTCTCTGAATCAAATTGTCTTGTTTTAAATAATGTCTTTTGTGTCAAATTATCTTGAGTCAAATAATGTCTTTTTAAATTATATTTTCCCTAATTCAAAAACCGTCCTGAATCAAATGATCTCTTTTGGATCAAATTTCTTTGAGTCAAATAATGTCTTTTTTAAAAAAATATTTTTGAGTCAAGTAATGTCTTTTTAAAGGAATTTTCCAAATCAAAAAATGTCTTTTGAATCAATAATTTCTTTGATTCAAATAATGTCTTTTTAAATTATATTTTCCTTAATTCAAAAAATGTCTTGAATCAAATTATGTCTTTTGGATCAAATTTCTTTTAGTCAAATAATGTCTTTTTAAAAATTGAATTTCTTTGAGTCAAATAATGTCCTTTTAAAAATGAAATTTCTGTGAGTCAAAAAATGTCTTTTTAAACATTTTTTTCTTTAAGTCAAATAATTTTGTTCGAAATTAAGTAGCTTTGAGTCGAAAATGTCTTGAATAAAATTTCCTTGATTCAAAGAATGTCTTCTGAATCAAATAATGTCTTTTTAAATTAATTTTTATGAGTCAAAAAATGTATTTAAATAAAATTTTCCTGGTTCAAAAAATGTCTTGAAGAAAATTTCCTTGAGTCAAGAAATGTCTTTTTTTATCAAATTTCTCTGAGTCAAATAATGTCTTTTGAAATCAAATTTTGAATTAAATTATCTCGAGTCAAGTAATGTCGTTTTAGATTAAATTTCTCTGAATAAAAATGTCTTTTGAATCAAATTGTCTTGAATCAAATAATGTCTTTTTTAATCAAATTTCTCTGAGGCAAAAAATGTCTTTTGACATTCAATAATCTAAAGCTCCTGATTCTCATTTGTCTCATAAAAAAAAAGTATTTTGCAAATTATACTTTTTCAATTCACTATATTACTGAATTATTAAACTCTATAAACTCACTGCACAGGAATAATTCTTTGAAATCGTGGTAAATTAATAACGAGATGATTCCGAAGTCCCTCTATTGCCATTTTTTTCTAAATTTTTACAAATTTTAATATAGACATGGTTTGCTCGTAAGCTTCGAACTGAAATTGAAAGTCAAGTTCCTCTATATATGAAGACCATCTGCTGTTGGTCAAACAAATGCACAAAGAGGTTTTGCTTTTTAAAAAAATTATCAACTTCCACGTTCGATAAGTAGACGTCACAAAACAAACGAGGGATGTCAATAAAAGCACCTGAAAATATTTCCTCGTAATTATTATTTAAAAACAATTTAATCTCATTGATTTCATTTCATTTCATAAATAAATAAATAATATGAAAAATCACCAAGAATTTATATTAAATCAATATTTAAAGAATTGAAAATTTCTATTCATTTTAAAATTGATTTGGACTCATCTTGTTCTAGATCAAGAAACTTGTATTCAAAAGAGACTATTTTTAGAAAGTGCAAATTGAATGATGTAATTTAGGATTTTTAACTGGTTTTTTATTAGTGTTCTAAGTAGTTTGTCGCCGAAAAAAGAGTGTTTTAAAAAACTTAAGAAAACGTTCTTTAAATAGAAAGGACTACTTTAACAAAGGACTTCTTTAATAAAGGATTTTCTTAAAGGACTATTTTTAACTAACTATTTTATATATTTATATATTATTATATATTTCATATTATACATTATATATTATATATTGTATATTATATATTATACATTGTATATTATATATTGTATATTATATATTATA
>UCOK01020126.1:0-61135 GCA_900474325.1 Synergus umbraculus | reverse complement strand
AGCTATGGTTGGTCCAACCATAGAATATTGAAAGATATGGGGCAACCATATCGCTATGGTTGGTGCAACCATAGTATGGTCAGCACAACCATAGTTTGGTTGACGCAACCAAAAAAATAGATAAGCTAAGCAATTGAATGGTTGCGCTGACCAAGCTATAGTTGCAGCAACCATAGATATGGTTGCAGCAACCATAGATATGGTTGCCCCATATTTTTCAATATCTATGGTTGGCCCAACCATAGCTTTCTCTCCGTGTGGAATTTGTAAGAATTTCATGGGAGATAATCTCTAAAAATTTCTATTTTTAGAGTTTCACTAATTTTAACATAGATTTCCAGAGATTAATAATTTTGAAGGTTTTTATGTGCATTTTTAACGATTTTTAAGTGATTTTTACGAAATTGAAGAGATTATTAGGATATTGAAACAATTTTGTAGAATTGTATTGGATTTTAGGATATTTCGTGAAATTTTAAGGGACTTTAAAATGTTTGTAAGAATTTGATGAAGTTTTATGAGATTTCTAATAATTTTAAGTGATTTCGAGAGATTTTTCTAATATTTAAAGGATTTGATGAGAATTTTAAAGGATTTCATGGAATTTGAATTGTTATCATTGAATTTAAAAGAATCTCAAGAAGTTTTTGAAAATTTTAAGAGATTTCGACGAAGTTTAACATAGATTTTAAGAGATTAAAAAAATAAAATATAATAAATTATATAATATTGAATAAGAACGTAAATGCGCGCGCGGAGCGCGCGTTCGTTCTTGTGAAATTAAAAAGGAAGGCGTCACGTTCTGTGTAAAACAGGGTTTTATTTCTGACGCGGGAAATGGATTTTGTTTTGATAAAAATTTTCCGAATTTTTGAAATGAATATTTTTATTGACACTTGCGACACTTTTAAAATCCATTTATCACCTATATTTATAAAGCAAAATTGAGTAGACATTCTGTAAAAGTTTTTCGCATTTTTGCCTTGATTTTGGGACAGAATATTAAGTGTCTCTGACAATTGGTTGGTGATAAATGACAGTGGTAAAACAATGGATAGAACGTTAAAAGTAACGTTGAAAGTTGGAAATTAGTACTGTTGTCGGACGTTTAATAGATAAAAGTGAACTTTTCCCATTAATAGTCGGTTGGAGTGCAGCTCGAGTATGGTGCAACCCCAACGTTATCCGAGTAGACGGCCAGCCCTTCACGGCAACCCTATAATTATTTAAAAACTTTGAAACTGGTCCTAGCGAGGGAATTCATCCCTAGATCGTATCACTAGTCAATTCTACGGACAAAATCGCAACGAGTCGCTCGAAAAGCTCGTAATAATGCACTACCTCTGATCCAACCGTTTCCGGTTATTTTTGGCAATTTCCAACCATTCACATAACATAGCTGTGTTAACCGAAACTGCGTTCCACAAGGAAATAATATGCTGAGCGTAAAAGCGAGCATGAGAGACATTCACTCGCATTCATCCAGCGTTATCGAAAAATCGATTCCTGATCGCGAGTATCATTCTAAAGTACAGTCTCGTATGAAACCATTCGTTTTCGCTTTTAATATCTGTATATATTTTTACTTTTCACTGAATTCAGTTTCTGTCAATTCTTATTTAATATTTTTACGCATTTTATTAATTCAGGGTGTCTACCGTCCTAGAAATCCTTGAAAACCTGGAAAAATCCTTGAATAATGCTCATGGTCCTGGAATTTTTATTCCCTTAAAGAAAAAAAGGTTTTTTTAACTTGTTCTTTGCTTTACTGACATTTATAATGATCTTTGAATTTGTCATAATAAACAATTTATAATTTAAATTTTATAATTTAAATTTATCATATAAACAAATTCATACCCTATACGTTTTTCAGCACACTGATTCCAAATCCGGGGTCTGTGTAACCCCAGCACGTCGGGATCAAGGTCATGTGAAGGTCAAAGGTGTTTAGTACAGAATCGTGTAAAAAAATCCCAAAATATATATTTGAACGTCAAATTTTCCGCTCTTGCCGAATCCGTGGTCGAATTTTAGATTCCGCTGTAATAAACACATTTGACCTTCACATGACCTTGATACCGACATACTGGGGTTATACAGACCCCGGATTTGGAATCAGCATGCTGAAAAACGTATAGGGTATGAATTTGGCTGGGGGACTTTTTTTATTCATTTTGTTATTCTGTGTTATACAAGTTGCGAATTATATGTTTTATATTAATTTTGTAATATAAAGTTAATTGTAATAATCAAAAAAGTACCTGGAAAAATCTATTTTTTTGTCCTGGAGAACCTGGAAAAGTCCTGGAATTTTTTTTTTGAAGAAATAGTAGACACCCTGAATTTAATTGTAAATGCAATATTTCTTGCCTGGTATATTATAATACAGTCTATAATAATGGAAGCGAAATTTCAAGAATGTTGAAATGAAATTTTCGCTAAAATAATAAGCCTCTGTATCCAGCAGATTGTGAAAAGTGACAAACTCAACGTGTACTGTATGACAGAACGTGACAGGATTTTACTCGTCACGCTATGAGTCGTGCACGAAACAATGTATGCGATCTTTAATTAAATCTCATATCTGCAAAAAGGGAGCAACGGGCAGGTGTGCAAACGGATCACGTGACCGGGCTTTGGTGGATTATAAAATCGTATCCCAGATGACTCGAGTATTCTACAGTAACTCGAGCAGTGGAAACGGAAAAATGAAGGGACCCTTAATCGCTGAACGTGCACACTTCTTTTCGCGTCGTCGCTTCACGTCACGCCATGTCACATTAAAAGCGCGCGCGATAAACCCCGTTTTTTTAATCGTCGTAAAAGAAGAATGCACTTCTTTCCTTGCCTCCTTGTTTTGTAACATTTTCCCCTTTTCACTCTTTCTTTGTGAATCTCTCTTTTTTTCTCTCCTCATCACTCTCTTTCTCGGTTTCGTTTCTGTTCTTGGTCGATGTACCATCTACAAAAAAAAAAAAAAAAAAATACCAGCTGTCCTCTGGTATTAAAGTTGTATATTTATGCTCGTCGCGCAACCAACATACTTTATGCTTCGTTTAACTGTCACATAAAGCGTAAGTTAATGCACATCGGAAAAGCCAGAATACAATGCCTTCACATGCAACTTTACGTGATACTTTAGTTGATACTTCGAACAGACGCGAAAAAGTGATGTGCAAGTCTTTTGAATCCACTTTATCTATTTTAAAGTCGGTTGGCGCCACTCTTGAGAAGTATTTTATCGTACTTTATCTACAGGTCAAGACCAGACTAGGTGACGCCGAACGATTTTGATGCCTTAAAAATGAATCTGTTTTCTAAATTTGTCTTATACGTCAGTATTTTCAAGTATCTTAATATAAAAGTGCAAAAATACACGGAAAAAATAACTGATTCAAAAAATGGAAATAGTTTGCGAAATTTTAATAAACAGAATGTCTCTTTTGGACAGATCCCAATTTTAAGAAGATTTCGTATAAATTTATTAAACAGGAACAAAAGCGCGCTCCGCGCGCGCATTTATATTCTTTTTCAATATTATATAATTTATTATATTTTATTTCTCTAATCTCTTAAAACCTATTTTAAACTTTGTGAAAATCTCTAAAAATTCTAAGAAACCTTTGAAAACCCGTGAAATCGCTTAAAATTCATGAAAATCTCTTAAAATTCCATAAAATCCTTTAAAATTCTCACAAAATCACTAAAATATCAGAAAAATCTCTCGAAATCACTTCAAATTATTAGACATCTGATAAAATTCCTTAAAACCTCATAAAACTCTTACAAAGCTTTTAAAATCCCTTAAAATTTCACGAAATATCCTAAAATCTCATATAATTCTACAAAATCGTTTTAATATCCTAAAAATCTCTTGAATTTCGTAAAAATCATTTAAAAATCATGAAAAATGCACACAAAAACCTACAAAATCATGAATCTCTTGAAATCCATGTTAAGATAAGTGAACATCTCTAAAAATTTCTAGCAAACTCTGAAAATTTCTCAATTAACTATTAAAATCTCTTAAAATCATTAAAGACATCATCAAATTCCATGAAATCCTTAAAACTATTACAAAATATTTTAAAAATCATAAAAAGCTTTTGAAATTTCTCAATAAAATTCTACGATAACATTTAAAATCCCATTATCTCCCATGAAATCTTAAAAAAATTCCATAAAATTCCTATTCTTTTCAATGTATTTTGAGTTTTGACTCGTGACAAAATGATTATTAACCAAACCAAATTCAAAATTTCAAATTGAATTTACGCGGAATTTACGATTCGGCAATTATCGATTGTTGAAAATCAGTATCGATACTTACACGACGAATCGGAAGTACGGAATAGGCGTTACGATATTTCGACTTCAACTCAATCATCTTTTTAGAATAGACAAATTTATTAAATCCACTATTTGATAAATTTATACGAAATCTTCTTAAAATTGGGATCTGTCCAAAAGTGACATTCTGTTTATTAAAATTTCGTAAACTTTTTCCATTTTTTGAATCACTTATTTTTTCCGTGTAGTGTCATCGTTTAGTCCTCCTTTTAGTTCATAAAATTAATGTTTAATGCATATCTGTTTTCCCTTGGATCCATTATTGTAGGCAAAAGGGGTACACTTTTATTTTTAATCAAATGTGGTTTACTTTTGTCGTAGATTTCTTTACGCAGAAATGGTGGTTATAATGAATCCGCTTCGTTTCTGTTCTCGTTTTTAAGTTTCATTAATTTGTCGAGGAAGGGTTGGAAGATGAAAACTTTAATTAAAAAATTAATTTTAAACAGTAGGAAATAGAGAAGCTGAACCAGAATCAAATAAAGAAAAAAATATGATTCTTGAAGCTTGTACATTAAGAAAACGATGGATGAAATTCAGCAATTTCAAGAAGGATTTCTGAAGTCGTATATTCTATTTTAGATCAGAATTAAGAGAGGATATGTAACGTCGGAAACCGAATTAGATACGCACAAACGCTTCGCGACCTCGCAGAGTAGAAATTCGATCCTGTTAGCGATAAGTGGTGTACGGTAAAGTGTGAATAGATAACGTGCTATAGAACAAGTTTACATTTGATACGCGCATTAATTATGCTGCAATATCAGTAATTCGATAGTTAACTTCAATAATAATTTCGCAATTTAATCAGCTTTCACCAGCCTTACTACGTTCTGTTATAAACGTAAGCTATCTGATCACTTTCCATTCATAAAACATCTACACCAGACTAGACTGTAAAATATTTTTTCCCTTTATGCATGATAACGCAGCTTTCCATTTTTTAATTCCGTGGATATTCTTTAAATTAATATCCTATGAAGGTTTCTTCAAAAAAGACTTGAAAAAGTAAATTAATCATTCCAACGGTATGCAATTTTTGAAATAGGTTAAGAATTTTTTGATAATTTGAAATTAATTAAATTAAATTCGCCTTTCGTGAAATTAACCGCAGGTTTTTCTTACACCGGAATATTTCAGGGAAGGAGGTATTCGCGTAGAAAATAAGGCAGGTTCTTGAAAGGTTGGAGGAAAGATCTCTTGAGGAGGTTGGTTAAGGTAGAAAGAACTCGTATATATATATCTAGCAGGCTGAAATAAAATTATTCTGAAAGAATATTATCGATATTCCAGAGCAGTGAAGGGACAGAGGAGGAGGACTCCCTGGTTTCCAAAAGCGAGGGAGGCGTTCGCAAAATATTCAAATTAACCAATATCGTCCATCTGTTTCTCTCCATTTTTATATTTAGCTCAAAATTAATATCACCCCATTCTATTCTTGCATCACAATCATCTTCATTATTATTTTTCGTGTTACTTTTCCTGAATTTTTGCTACAACAATATGTAAGAAAACGCAACAATCTTTTGCAATTAAAAACATATCAAGATTATTAATTCTGTCCATGGAACATTTTCAGCGAATGTATGTTCCAACATATTGTAGGGGTTGTATTGTTTTCTCTGAATTACACCGGCAAAAATAGTTTACTGTTTATACTTTTTTTGGGTTGACCTATTTTCTCGAGTTATTAATGATGGTTCTTCTCTTCGTGGAAATCTTTATTTGAAAAATTGCGAAGGAAATTTTCATATTTGTGAGTTTAGAAACTTCGATGTCTGACCTAAAATTACTTACACTACTCGAAACCTATTACGTCTGTCCTTAAACCGATTTTACTACTTGACAGCAATTTTTTAACATCATAAAACTTTAGGAATGTAATTAAAATTTTTGAATTTTCCAGATTAAAATTAAAATATTATCATGTTCAATTGATTCTGATAAGGAAATACAAAGTGTTCTTTAGATAATTTGTAGAATCATGAATTTATTCCGAGTGGAGGGATTTCTCAGTTTGGAGAACTCCTCATCACGCAAGCACAAAGCTAGAGCTTAACAGAATACGTTCACGTATAATGTATTCGACGGCAATAATAGAGTCACTTTAGGAAGTAGTATTACCTGCTCTTGCACTGTCGGCGTTGTGGGAAATGTACTGAGTAGTCAAGTCGACTGTTTGCCCTCTCTGAATATAATAAAGTTTGATATTCACTTATATGTTACAAATCTAACTACTATTTACCTATCAACATGGTAAAAGAAAATATATTTACAGATATATCCTCTAAAAATATGACAGATTTCTGAGAAAGTTAATCTTGTAATTTATAGTTTATTACTTAAAGAAGCAGAGCGTACAAATTTGATTAGACTATATTTCTATAACAAGCTTACAACTTTGTAACTGACGTTAAAAATAATGAGATGAAACTTCGGTATCTTCTGAACACATCGTAGGACGCATTTTCTGAACTCTGACCGATAAAGTAGATCTAAGCCTCTTCCTTTCTTACGGTAAACATTCGAGGAGAAAATACTGTTGCCTGACATCATTAAAAGTCGAGAAGGCTCGAACAGGCCGCCAAAGTTACATAAATAAAGTGGCAAAAATGTGCACGATCGGATATCTTGGGGAAGTGACTTTCGTGCCATGCCTGCCACTTTAATACACTCTTGCTCCATCCAGACGTCTTTTATAAGATGCAGTGTCGCATATTAAATTGTCAGGATATTAAAATTTTGTTACCCTCTGCTACCCAAATTCTTCAAGTGCATAAATCGTTTCTCAAATAAGGGATTTCTGACTACCAATCAGCTATCATTTTTATTTCTACAAGTTTCAAATTGAATTTTCATGTATGTTAAATGAGCGGGAAATAATAGTATATTGCGTGACAAGGGGAGAAACGCAACGATGTCAACGTGTGTAAAGTTGCCTTTCACCTTGTCACGCATTCAATTTTTCATAAAATCTAAATTGAAAATTCGAATGTTCGGGGGGCTGAAGCCAGAAACAATTCAAAAGTTGAATCTATTATACATCCCTTATGTCTGACTGTAGACTACTTAAAATAATCAATAATACTTGACTTTATTTTGGTTTACTATTATAATATATTACTTACGTCCGTATTTAAACTATTTACACTACTTGGCATTTATTATTTCGGTATTTGAACTTATTTGATTACTTTACACATTTATGTTTGACTATAATGTACTTATACTACTTTCTGTCCTTTATGTCTGACTTTAATCTACTTATACTACTTTCTGTTCCTTATGTCTGACTTTAATCTACTTATACTACTTCCTGTGCCTTATGTCTGACTTCAATCTACTTATTCTACTTGGTATCCATTATTTCTGGATTTTAACCTTTTTAGACTACTTTGCATCCCTTAGGTCGGACTTTATTCTACTTATACTACTTGGTATCCATTATTTCTGGATTTTAACCATTTTAGACTACTTTACATCCTTTGTGTCTGACTTCAATCTACTGATACTACTTTCTGTTCCTTATGTCTGACTTTAATCTACTGATACTACTTTCTGTCCCTTATGTCTAACTTTAATCTACTTATACTACTTTCTGTCTCTTATGTCTGACTTTAATCTACTTATACTACTTTATGTCCCTTATGCCTGACTTTAAACTATTTATATTACTTATTCCGTTCAGAATGGAGATGAATAACCACAGAGAAGCTGATATCTACCTAAGGTACAATTTTTGAAATTCCCCATTATATCTGCATAATATAGGCTTTTATACTTTCGGTCCTTTATGTCTGACTAAACTACTTATACTACTTGTTATCCATTATTTCGGTGTTTAAACTTCTTAAACTACTTTACATATGCCTTATGTCTGACTTCAATCTACTTATACTACTTGGTATCCATTATTTCTGGATTTTAACCTTTTTAGACTTCTTTACATCCTTTATGTCTGACTTCAATGTACTTATACTACTTCTTGTCCCACATGTCTGATTTTAAGCTACTTATACTACAAGGTACAATTGTACCCAAGGTACAATTTTCGTACATTTTCCAGTATTTAAAAACTAGTTGAAGCGGTAACCGAGATGTTCCCTTTTCGAAATTCCCCATTATGTCTGCATAATCTAGCATCGTCGGTCTCGAGCTATCTACGTGCCAGAGGAATAATCCCCACGTAATTGGGTACAGATATATGCACAGGAACAGATATGTATGCCGAGTACGACGTCAGACTATGGTCGAAAATTTTCGCAAGTAGTGATACTCGGTGCGCGGTCAGACACAAAGAAGGCCGCATTGTTCGCGGGGAAACAAAGGTACGACTCTGAGCGGACGATTATTCACCGTTTACCGAGACCGGAGGAAAAAAACGGCACGAGACCCTCGACAAAAATATAGATAATAAAGCGAGTCCTGTTGTACCAGAGACAAAAGGCGTTAAGCGAAATCAGGGAGACCAGGAAGAGGTCACAAAGAAATTTACATGTGCGGGAAAACAAATAAAACGTGAGGAAAGAGGTTTCATCCGGAACCTATACGATAAAGTCTCAGGAAATGGTACAAGATGTGTACTTCTCTCGAAAAACAAGGAGAGAATGTGAATCACGTTTTTTTTTTTATTTTATTACAAGCAAAAAGAGATGTACGAACAAATACTGCGATTCATGCACCCTCTTTGAGTCGTGGAGAAAACGTGACAGTTCAACGCGGAGATAAATGGTGATGATACCTTCGCGAGACCGATGTATTTATTACGAGGGTGAGAGATTCATTGTCTCCTTATGTTCAGCATTTTTCGCACGCGTAATCACAGGGGACAATAATCTGGAAATTTTTTGTCCATTTGCGAGGGAGCATATTTGAAATTAGCTGTTGTTTGGTTTGATTTATATTTTTAAGAATGGGGAGAGAATATCTTTTGTTTTATTTTCAAAATTCAACATCATGATTTAATTTCTTTTCAACTCCTTTTTTGCAGTAAAAAAATGTCTACAAAAAGTTTAACCGGTCATTATTCAACAAAAACAGGATAAATTAAACTCTTTTGTGAACATTCCTGAAATGTTTCTAGGAATGATTGAAGTCGTTAGCTAAGCTTGTTCGATTTATTCACATTTTATGATGCTATCAGAACTCTGTTCGCTGAGTGTGATAAGTTGGTAACTGAGTAGGTCGTTATGAAGTCATTCTCGTGAAAAATTTTTGAAGGCGAGATCTAGTTTAGAACTTTATCATAGATGCATGTAATTCGCTCGAAAGGATTTATCTTGGGACGTATGAGGGTTGGACGTACGATCTTAGAAAGAATCGTCTTTTAAGAGCGAACTCGAGGGTGCAAGATGAGGGCAGGAAGACCGAGAGTGAGAGACGAATAATTTTTGAGAAAATACATTTTTCCGCAGAATCTCCCATTCGTTCTCAGGTCCATATCCCACCGGCGGCTACAGCGCAGCGTTCTCTTCGCGAAAGGGGATGAAGAGCCTTCGGATTCCGAGCAATTTTTTATCTAAATGCTTTCGTCCCCGTGGTAACTTGAATAAAACCGAAAATAGTTCGCATCCGGAGAGTGTCATTTTTTCCGGTACGTTAGCGAAAATAGGAGGGACGAACACTGAGAAAAGAATATCGATCGTGTGATCTTCACTTACAGGAAATCGCCAGAGACATCTCCCTTAGGAGTTGATGGCTTTTTTGATTTACTTTCTGAACCTCTCAAATATCTACCTAAATGCTAGTCTGAAAATGTTTTCAAGTTCGGTGTCATCATATGATATAAAAGTTTTATTACTTTTTCTTTATAACTGGCAATTATGATTCAGGCACTTGAAATATAAAAACTTTTAATTCCTTGTCTAATTTCAGGAATCTCTATAAGTTTCATTATATTCCTTTAACATGTTTCAAAATCTGGTGAAATTTCTTAAAATCCTTAAAAATCCTTCAAATAATTTAATGTCCCACAAAATATCGTAAAATATCTTGCAAATTTTTACTCTCTAAATCTGAATTAGTGAAAAGTAGGTCACTAATTTACTTTAGTGAAAAATTCTACTAATTGTTAGTCATTTTTGACTAAAACTTTAATGAAAAGTTGATAACTTACTAATTGAAATAGTGAAATACAACTAATAATTAGTGAAAATTTTCATTAAAGTAAATTGGTGACCTACTTTTCACTAATTCAGATTTAGAGAGTAAATTTCCATGAACTTCCATAAAATCCCTTGAATCCCTTAAAAGTCTTTCAAATTACATAATATCCCGTACAATATCTGGTGAAATTCCTTTAAATTTCTCAAAATCAATTGATATTTATTAAAATTACCCCATAGTACTCAAAATCCCATAGTCTCATTACATCTCTTAAAATTACTCAAAATTCCATGAAATTTCGCTAAATTCTTTTAAATTCTTGAAAATCCAACATAATCTCGCCAAATACCATAAAATTACTTAAAATCCCATGAAATCTTATGAAAGAACTCAACACTATGAAGTCTTTTGTTGTCTATTATTACAGAATTAAGTCAGTGCGAGAAAAAAAATGTTTTATTGCTTAAAAAATTCGTGTGCGAATTCCCAAAGTGCGCGTTCCATAAAAAAGTAGTAAGATAAACATAATGGAAGTGAAAAGTATAAAGGGAGACGAAGACCTAAAGTCGGAGAGCGGAAGAGTGCATAAGCATAAAAGTGAGAACGAGAAGGGAGTCACGAATGGTAGAAATAAGAAAAAAAATAGAAGGCAAAGATAAATTTACTAGATGGGCGATGGCGGATGTCTGTAAGGGCGGAAAACTGAAAAATAGTTGGCACCGTTGCCATGGCCACTAAGTACCCAACTCGTGTGCCGACGGGCATCCGCTAACCATCGTCGAATAGATGGGTTTTTATTATTTTTTCCAGTCATTGTTCGCACGAAATGGAAAGATAGGACCGTCCACCTTCGGGCCGGGCGTGAAGAGGAAGACGAATGCTCACAGAAAACAATAAAAAAGTAGAAAGAAGATTAAAGTTCCTACACCAACTAATACCTCTTTTGTTTTCTTTCTCAGTTTCAACCAATTGAGGAAAAGTCAAAGAGTAATTAAACCAAAACAAAGTTTTTATTACACTTATCATATAAATCAAAAAATATTTTTCAAAATATATTTATTAATGATTACATTCATTTTGAAAATACTCTCTAAATCTGAATTAGTAGAAAACTACTATTTGGTAGTAGTTTTCTACTAATTCATATAACGCCGATTCGTTTACTACTAATTAGTAAAAGTCTACCAATTAAATATTTAAGTATAACGTACTAAATGAATTAGTAATGACACTACTAAATGAATTGGCAAATGTATTCTTGGTTACTATTTTAAATGGTAAATTTAAAATTATCTTGAGTCAACGGAACATAAATTGAGAAAACATTAAACTTTTAAAATTCAAGAACCACCAGACATTATTTAAAAAATTAATAATTTAGATAACTCTCTAAATCTGAATTAGTGAAAAGTAGGTCACTGATTTACTTTAGTGAAAAATTATACTAATTGTTAGTCATTTTTGACTAAAAATTTAGTGAAAAGTTGAAAACTTACTAATTGAAATAGTGAAATACAACTAATAATTAGTGAAAATTTTCACTAAAGTAAATTAGTGACCTACTTTTCACTAATTCAGATTTAGAGAGAAGTTTCCAATTGATTTCTACTCATTGAATTAGTAAGTTGGTACTACTAAACAGATTAGTAGAAAATCCTTACTAATTCATTTAGTAACGTAAATCTTACTTCATTTAGTAGAATGTCAAAAAATTACTAATATAACAGTCAAAACCGTCGTTACTAATTGCATTAGTAAAATTTCTACTAATTCAGATTTAGAGAGTACTGTTCTAAAATTTTGGATAAAGAAAAGAGACGTTGTTTGGAGTTTTAGGTGGAAATATCCAACTGAGAAAGTTGTAAAGGAAGTTTTGAGAATTGAGTAACTCGCATTTGAAAGAGGTGGTCCAGCAAAGGATAAATTTTCGTCCTTATTTCGAAGTTTCCAATTTACTCTCGAAAGAGGTGATACGCCCGAAAAATTTCCTCGTTCTCATAAAAGAAGGTAGTTTCCGACTACTTGTGTATACCTGTGTCCGGGAAATCCGATTCTCCACTGTATTACGTCGGTCTACCGAAGAAAAGAAAGTTATGGACCTCTGATTACGATACCCGATGTCGTTGCTGGCGTTCCATTTCTCTATTTTCTTCACTCTGTCCTTTTCTCTCCACTCACCCTCAATTCTCGCCTCACTTGAGTCGTAAAACCATTTCAGAAGTAGCTACATTTATCGAATCGCCTTGTTCCGCACCAAGGCAGCGAATTGCATTGGCATGGCATTAGAGGAAGTCGATATTGCTGGCTAAGAGTATAGCGTTGATACTTCGGTAAACCTCGAAATAACACCTCTAAATATTGAATATGTTAGCTACCGCAGATTCTGGGTCGTAAAATTCCCATATTCTAGTATTAAGTCCGGTTTACAATATGCAACGTATCTGTTATCATATTTTAGGAATTTAAGAGGATTATACGAAATGCTGTTGAAATTTTGAAAGAGGAAACTTTTAAGCTCTTCCAGCTCATCAAGTTTTATTAAAACAATTATTGTTTAAACTAGGTACTCTCTAAATCTGAATCAGTGAAAAGTCACTGATTGACAGTGAAATCTTACTGATTCAAATAACTAGAATCCGGTCACTGATAATCAGTGAAAAATTACTGATTCATTCAGTGAATAAAAGTCACTGATTTAATCAGTACAAAGGGATAATGTGGACCGATAGTTGGCAGCACTTGTATCTTCTTAATTTAGCCTGAGATTTAAATAATACTAAAA
This sequence comes from Synergus umbraculus, assembly GCA_900474325.1. NCBI lineage: Eukaryota > Metazoa > Arthropoda > Insecta > Hymenoptera > Cynipidae > Synergus > Synergus umbraculus. The sequence goes on along the minus strand of UCOK01020126.1, from coordinate 47,895 downwards.
CCACACTGCTATTATGAAATCCAAATTAAAATTCCAACATGAATAAAAATTGTTGAAAAATATGATATTAGTCCGATTATTAAAAATTAAACATTTTCTGCAGCAATATCGATATATGCTACAGGAAATTTTCAATTTTTTATAGTGTTCGCGTCGTGGTTCGCGTTTACACTTTTTATGAATTCAAAATTTCCACAATTACTGAATTTACAGATTGAAATTGGAACTTGATTTCCAAAAATAATAAGTATACTTTATTGAAATTTATAAAGGTTATATCGGTTCACTAATTAAATTAGTAAAAACTTACTGATAATCAGTGGACTAATTACTGAATTGATCAGTGAAAAGTCTCAAATCACTGATTCATCAGTGAAATACTTAATCACTAATTAAATCAGTGAAATTTTCACTGATTCAAATTTAGAGAGTATCAACAGGTTCATTACTTCGAAAAATGATTATCATTTTTTTACTCTTTTTATTTCTAGTTTTTTAAAAAGAGTTTTTTCGAGAATGAAAACTGATGTTAAAATAAAGGAAGGTATTTTTTGAAGAACTGAGTCTGGGAGACATTTGGGCGGATTATACTTCTATCCTCTTGTCGACCTGTGGATATAAATCCGGGATATGTCCAAGTGGATCTTAGACTTGAGAATTCGCCTCGAGCATTGTGGATTGGATAAGCGGTCGATTCGGAACGATACAAAGTCGGAGTTGGCTTAGAGAAGAACGACTGGGATGAAAAGAAAAGAACCTGTCGTTGATATGGTCTGTCGAGTTGATGGCCACTCTAACACTTTCAGTGATATTCTTTTCTATTTACTGCTTCTCATGATCCCGTTTTGTTCCACAATTTGTCAAATTTTTTTATTCCCTTTATTTCTTTTAATTCATTTATTTCAAGGCTTTTTTTTTTTACCAAAACCAAAGTGACTAAGTCGATAAATGGTTTCCAAAAAGTGCACTCCTAAAGATAATAAAATTCTAATAGAACTTTCTCTAGTAAAAAATGTATAACACGTTCAATTTGTTTCTCTTTTTTTTTGCTTTGCAACAAACTCTATTTTCAGATTAAGTATTAACTTTTTATTCGTTCCTGCATCGTAAAAGCAAAATGACCTCTTAATTATAAAAGGACTGAAAAATACTCGCATGTTCTCTCCATGTCGCTTTTCGTGAAATATAGCGACAGCTGTACGCTCCTCTTTTTTTGTCCCAGAGACGAGCTGACGCGTTTCCATTTACATTTTTCCACCTTTTTTATACCTTCCTTCCGGCGAGAAAACTCCAAGCGAGAGTCGTGCGTTTGTGCACTTCGGTAGGATAAAGGCACTTTTCTGAGGTTCGACAGGACGATCCATCGAGGCGGAAGGCTGATACGTATTTTCGAAACAGGAACTTGTCGTAAAGCAGAAACGGGCTTTTCAACGTAAGGTCCCAAGAGGTTAAAGATGAACTATCCAACAAAAAAGTGCAAAAAAGAATCCATCTATTATTCAACCACAAGCTTCATCGTCTCAAGTACGAAATTAAATTTCTATATAAAAAATCTTCTTCTTTAGAGCTCCTTTTTACAGATTTCAAACTATAATAAAATTTTGTTCGGTATATATGTCTCTCTTATCAACGTCACAGAAAAACATAAATCTGCATTAACACATTTCGTTGACTGACATCGAAACCTCTCAGTGAACTTATCTATCATTTACGTTATGTCAGAATCGCTAGATGGTATTACACATATTTTACTTTCGTATAGCATTCATACTCATTTCAGTTGAAAATGTTATATCACGAAGAAATTTTAGTCCTGAGGATTATAACGGCCGCCGTAAAAAAGTTACAGTAACTCGAAACTACCTATATCACTTTGAGGCTTTAACCTTCACTCTTTTTAGAATGCCTACATGCAGCTTAAACTACTACATGTACAGAAATACCAACACCAATTTTCTTATTAGATTATGTTTTGCTCTATACATATATCGCGTGTATGATATGAAGGCATTTTCGCTCTAGATCTGAATTTCCCTGGACCTAATATAGATCCCATGTCGTGGATATCTCGTATTTACATATCTTCGTATTTGTGGTACCAGCATTTGGACGGACGCACCTTTGCTATAGGTGATTATACACCTTCTATGTCTATGTCTATATATATATATATATATACATAAATGTATTTACATCCCTTCTGTATATATTTACTACCCTTTACTGTTCAAAGATATTATAAACGTTTATTATAGGCTGCGAGCATCTACTTGAATTAGTAATTTCCCGAAATTGGATATTAATTATTGATTTTATGCTTCAACTGTATCGAAATGATAAATCCTCTAAAATAATAATAATAAATTATTGTTTATTTAAAAGATTTTTAAAGTTTTTCGTGGAATTTAAGGGCATGTAAGACTTACCCGATCCCTACATTACCGATATTCTTTTGTCTGCAATTTTACGTCTACATTTATTGAGATATCAAATTGAAAATTTCTAAAAATGATGCTAAAACATTAAGGTACGTTTATTTGGTCCTAAATATTGACATTTATAAAAAAAAATTTTTTTCAAAAACATTTTTTATTTTTACAAAAATTTAAGACCAGATAAACATACCTTAGCAAATTTTCTTTAATTTTAGAAATTTTCAAGTTTATATCTCAATAAATGTAGACGTAACGTTGCAGAGAAAAAAATGTCGGTAAGGTAGGGATCGGGTAAGTCTTACATAGCCTTAAGGTATTTCATTGAATATTGAGGAATTTTAAGAAATTTTAAAGGATTGGATGAAATTTTTATAGAATATAAAAGGTTTCCGTGGAATGCTAAATTTTAAGATGTTTTTAGGAATTTTAAGAAATTTCGAAGGTTGCCAAAAATTGTTTAAAGCTAATGAATAATATGAGTCGTTTAAGCGAATCAATACTCTCACGTATAAATATGGGTATCCTTATCAATGAAGCAATTTATGTAAACGCGACAGAGAAATTAATTATCCGCCGATATGCTCCACCCCTCACAAGAGTATCTCGTATGTGAAATCGATATATATAGTCTATTCTCTACTCTAGGCACCTAACACTAATGACACATACTTCCTCTGTTTCAGGTAAGGATCTAAATTTCGCCAGTAATAACGCGGGTGAGTGTTACTTCTCTAACAATAACTTACCTTTATCGCTCTTTACTATCTTGTTTTGCGTTTGCTCTGCTCTATATCACTCTCCACGGGCAAAAAAGTATTCCTCGAATTCTTAAAGAAAAGATAAAATCTGTTAGAAGATAGAAGATTATTAAATAATTCTTTACATTCTTTAAAATAATATAGAATATTAATATTGCTTATTTTTATATTAAATGCTTTTTGATGCTTATAATATGAATCAAAAATTTATAATTGGATGCACTAGGGGCTTTCAAATTTACATTATTTTTTTAACAAAATGTGCTATATATCATAGTTTTATTTTTATTTTTAATATTTTGCAGTTTGAATTTCAAGAAAGATTATTTTCCGTTCGGAGAGTGAGAAATATATATAAACCTGTGGATAAAAAATTAACACTCTTTTGAGTGCCACTTTCTTCGCATGAGCTTTAGTTCGTGTCTCTATTTGATTAGTTTAGTTAGTTTTTTTTAGTTTCTGTTTTGTGTTACTTTCTTTGTTTCTTTTCCTCCGATAACAATTTTTTGCGTTATCTAGAGATTTATGTTTTTAGTTCGTGTCTGTTGTTTTAGTTTAGTTAGTTTTCGTGTTTATTATGTTGTTACTTTCTCTCTTGTTGTAATAACCTTTTTCTTCACGTCATATAGAGCTTTTGTTATTATCTGGTGACTAACACTTTTTATTGATTTAAATGAAGTTCGGGGTGAGATAAATTAATTCTATCTCTCATTAACACAAATAGGTAAAATATTACGTTTAAGAAAGAATATTCACTTTCCAACTTGAATATATCACAAAAACGGTGGATTCGTGTCTGGAAGATTAAAACTTTTTCAAGGGCCTCAGGGAATCCTCGCACATTACTTTCGTCTGGGAAATAAGTCTTTGAATTTAGGGAATTTAGTCGCACGTGACGACCCCTCGATTCTTTCTGATTTCGGTAAATTAACCCCTGCGTATGTAATCCGTCGCATATTTTACAATTCACTCTGCCACGAATCCCTGCTTTTCAGAGAAAAGAGAAGTGTAGAGTGTAGACGGAAGTGAGGAGTGTATGAGGGTGATGTGATGAAGCGGGTGAGGGGGATGATAGCATTTTCCGTCCTTCGATGAAAAGGGGAAGGAGATCAGGGACGTAAAGACGCCAAATTGGAGGCAATCTGGCTGATTAGGCTTCTCAAGATCGTTTCTAGTACAGAAGCTCCAGACACGAGTTCATATTGCCGAGAGCTAAAACTGAAAAGGAAAAAAAAAAAGTTTTTCATTTTAAAAACATTTCAAGAAATTAAATTAGTTTATTATTCCGAAAATGTATCTCAAGTAACGTTGACAATTTTTTGACTCTTGACAAAAAATCTGCAATCAAACAAAAATGCTGAAACGTAGTCGCAACGCTGCTGTCTTTTTGTTTGAATGCAATGCATTTAAATTATTTATAATGGGATCGTTCTTTTAATTTAAATTGCAAAACCCAACGATGGAAATGAAGTTGGAGTTATTTTGATGCCACTCGACCCGCAGCTCAGGACTGGATTAATTGCGAATTTAGTCTCGATGTTATGCAGTTTTGAATTTCTTTTCAGGACGCTTTTAATAGTGTCAGAAAAGAGATAGACTATTCACTAAAAATACCATGAATGTAGAAATGTAGATAGGTGCTTGAGCCTCAAGCAAATTATGGATTTTCCACATTGAAGCTTCGCAAGGAGCTTATGTTAGTTTAGTTGAATATTCATTTTCCAGTTTAAATCATTTTTAAGTTTTTACTCTTTCTAACAAATAAAGTGGAAGGAAATACGATTAGTAATTTATTGCTGTAAATATAAATTACAATCTTTATTGCTTATAGAGTATGAACAAAAGAAATTCATAGAAGAGTATGTAGGATGCTTTTATCGAAATAAAAGGTGGAAATTATTTATTCTCCCTGGAGGAAATAAAGTTATCAGATGGAAGTAAATCACGTTTCGTAAAATTGGAAGACAGAATAGCTTCATGCAATCTGATACTTTATGAGAGAAAACCTTCGAACGAAATCCTCAAATCGACGCTTTGTTTAATTGAAAATTTTTGTTATCAGTGCATTTCTTCTATTTTCATTTATTAATATCAGTGTCATATTTTATAAGTACATAGTTTAAAATTCGAAAGAGGAATAAAAATATGATAGAGGAAGAAAAGAGATTAATCAACACTGAATAATCTGAGCTTGACTTGGTACGATTATGAAGAGTAATTTGAAATTTCTGAAACAAGTTTTATAATTTGAGCAAGTTAATTTAGAAACTTTTGTTTTCCCAGTTGGTAATTTATTTCAAATTGAAGTTATGTAATTAAGAAGTCTTTGTGTATTTATACATAAAGTATAAGTGAATATGAATGGAACATCATAATGAGTGAACAATTATTTGAGGGAGTACATTTTCGTTGAACTTGAATCGCAGTAATCTTCTTTGCTTGAATTAATTTCCGCTTCTCTTGCTGTCGCTTAATTCAATCTCGATGACAATGAAGCACCGATTCGCAGTTTGGAGTTTCTAATTTCTGTCTCTGAGAATAATGAAGAGCAGATTCTAACTTCCTCGACAGTAGTTCCTCTATTTCCTTTTTGAAAAAAACCTTTGTCTTCATCTAAACTAGATTCTGTTATTATAAAAAATCGACTTGTTTTTTCAACAAATTGATCTAAAAAATAAATAATTGCTGCTATTTATATATATATATGGCAGCATGAAAAGAATAAATAACAATGTAAATGAAATGCAGTTGTGCTTTACAAATAGGTTTCTTTTCATTTTGTTTCCTCTGGCACCTTATTCGAAGGGTATAAAAGACTTGGGAGGTCAAATTCCTTGGATTGGAGTGATCCCTAGAATTCGAATGTCAATATTGCGAAATTGCAAAACCGAGACGAAAAACGCGTTGTAAATCCAACAAAGATTTCTGTCATGAGGAAAAAGTGAGTCAACGCCTCGTGTTACGGAAAAGGCGGTGAGTTTTCAATGCCGCGAAACGACGACGGGTCGGACTCGTCGTATGGTATATCCGTAAATTTTTCTTCGCTCTCTTAAATTTATCACTTCACTAGAAGCAACTCGTCTTATGGCTGCAACGTTCGTAAAACTCGATACACTTTGACTTCAAAGATCATTGACAAAGTACTGTTCGATTCTCCAATATAATTTGAAATATTTATTACCCAGCAATTTTTATTAAGAGTAATGCATTCGAGTTGAAATATTGTTCAATACAATTTGAAATGTATGCTGCAGACGATAAAGATCTATTCTTTTATTCATACGTTTTTCCCATTCATTTTCAATTTCTTCTCTCTGATAAATTTTTTAATTTATCTGTTCTGTTTTATCGAAGCGAATAATTTATCAATTTCCAATATTTACATATTATATGCTGTACTCCTATCTCTAGAGATTATTTCACCTAAAAAAATGTAATTTTCAGAGTGTATAAATGGCTTGGCATGTTTGAGGTGCAGTTGGTAATGAAACTCGTATTTAAATAGGAAAATATTGAATATTTTTCCCAGTAGCGTGTGACAATATTCGCACTCGAAAGGTGGCTTTATTATTATTTTTTTTTTTTCATGGATCCTTATTCCCCGAACGATATTAGAGATTTCCCATGTGATATCTCTCTGCAACCAAAACTATATTTTTTTCCATTTTTGCCCAATCAGATTGCACCTCGGCTAATACAAAACCTTGCTTTATATTCAATGCGCAAGCATTCCCTGATTTCAAATATAAATCTAAATAAGCTCCTCTAAAAAAGACTTTTGTTGATTCTGCTATTGAAAATGTTTGCATTTATCTTTTTTTGATCGATCCTCTTGTTTCTCTTTTTAGAAACAAAAAACAAACAACCTAATTTGAACGAAAAAGAGAAATTACATGTTCAATCATTTAAAATGAAAATAGCGTGGATTTATATCACACCAATAATTTTTGTTCCAAAATTTCTAACGAGGTTTCGACATTTCTCAGAACAGGAAATAGTAATGATCGTCCCAGTCAATAGCAGGCAATTGAAAAGTGGAGAAGGATGTTTGAAAAAACAGGATTTTGAAAAAAGAGTGGAATTATATTGGAAAGGATATCCTATATAGATTTGTAATTTGAGAAAAATAGAAATGAGCACAGCAGCGGAAGTCCTATTTCGGTGCTTTTCTTGCGGAGGTCGTTCTTTCTAATTCGGCCGCAAGCGTGTGGACTTCCGGTTAATTTTTTAGTGAATAAAAGACATGACTCCAGACTAACTTTGAAGGAACTCACAATCAGTATCTCTATGCACATATTGCACGAATGTTTGGTACGAATAACTCATACATTGAGGACGAAAAATCGATAGTCTATTATTCTCGTTTAAGTCTCGATTTATATATACATGCACCTTCAATCTTCTCACATTTGTGCCTTTAAATTCTGGTGTCGAGTCGGAATTCGAGTTGTAAATTTATAGATGTTCAAACTACAGACACTTTGTGATAAATCATATGTCGCTGTTACCATTGCATATAATATTATATTGTAAATTTCCATAAAGTTCTTTTTGAGTACAGACATGGGAATTCACACCTTTAAAATCTGAGGTAGAGAAGAAAAATAAAAGTTTGAGAAAATTCTAATAAAATTCTAAAGATTCAAAGTTCTATAGAATTTGTTTTGTGACATGCGAGTTGCTCGAGTTGAATTCGAATTTTTTAAATTACTAGAGTCATTTTAAGGCGGCTGTCGATTTTTTTATTAAAATAATGTTAATTAGTTACATTGTTCATATTAAAAGTGCGAAGTAAACAAGTTATTTTGCATATTGGAAAGCATATGTACGTGGTTTATAGATAGCTTAGTTAAGATGGCAAAGTTTGAACCTTGGGACGTCTCGAGCTTAGTAAACTAAAGCAAACTATCGCTTCAGCTTACCCATCTTGACATTAAACGCAAACACAGTTGGAGACAAAGAGGGCGTTGAGCTAGTAGCAGCTCAAGCGTAATTGAGCTTCCTTAGGGTAGTACCGACAAAATCCTTCTTCGATTATTACTGCGAGTGAGTATCTGAGATAATTCTAGTAATTACTATTTGCATCTGGTGAGGTGAAAACGAATTTACTTTGACAAGTTAAATCACGCATTCTGCATTTAGCAATCAATTAGTAGTAGTAAATGTTACCAACTCTTCAGAATTAATTACTATATACCCTTTTCATGTCCGTTATTTATGTAGAATTCAATTTTATATTTACTTATGTTTATGTTGCCTAGAAATTTTATAAAGTGTATATAGACCGACAATATTTCTCATGTTGACAATCTTTAATTGCTTCATTTTGATGAGCATATCTTGATATCGCTGCAAATACTAATTACGCGGTCTCTTGGTAGAAACAAATTATTTTATTTTGTTGTCAAAACTGAAGACTAGTTTGATGAGTTTCTGAAAATACGCACTTCAAAGTTATCGCAATCACATTTTGCCCTTGGGACCTTCCCTGTTTGCAAAGTAAAACAAATTTTCATAATTACGAAACCTAGAGCAACGTCCCCACGGCGATTTTCTTCCATGCAATATTCTAGCAATAGCAATAACTATGTAAACAGGAAAAATATAATATTAGAGGCACTTTCCCGAGGATGCAATTTTTCAATTACCGAACATAAATAATTTTCTTCCAGTTCACTCTTCAGCTATCACGACTAAAAGAGTATTAATTTTCAGAGCTCGGGTTTATGAAACCATTAAAGTACTTTGGTGCTTCCCGGAATTCGTCTCAGGCTATTCACATCGTACGATAGTTTGACAGAATGAAGGTATTAGTCTAAGAAAGGTGGAAGTAGGAAAGCTGATTTTATTGAGCAAGTTTTAACAGCTATTTTACGACGCCGCAGCCGTCTTGATCGTTCCGTTGGACATAGGCATCGTGCAATATAGTGTGTCGTACTGAGACCGAAATTAATTATTCAAAACTTGGCCTCAACCCTGATAATACGTTTATTTTTCAATCTTTCACGTTCCCTACAAATCTGATATAAAAGTTCGATGAATTTACATCACTCTCGGATTTAATCGAGGGTGGCAGGTCCGCTGTCACTAAAAATAATCTTGAACATAAAAATTCTCAAGGACGCTGGAACGGACATATGGTATTTTACTTGAATAATTTTGTTATGCTCTTGTATACAAGATAACAAAATTAGAATTCCTCTATCAGATATATCTTTAACATCATAATTTCCTTTTGTGACTTTTTGAGTTCGAGATTTCGGCTCACGAATGCAAGGTCATAAATAATCCTACGTATGAATCGAGTGGCTCGAAAGGAGCGAATTATCGCGCTAATAATTCAGAAACTCGTCAGGAGCATATATTTCACGGTTCGTAATTGCCGCCTTAAGTTTTTCTCTGGGCGCGCACTGACGTCATCAATCATTCGACAATAGCTGCGGTCGCGGCCTTTCGCGTCTTAGGTGCGACTATAAAAAGCGGTTCTCTTGTCACGAAGTCGAGTAGGGCGACAATGGAAAGTTCGTCCATTGTAGCGACGGCCTATTGGACATGGTTCGCGAGAATGAGGGTTGCAAGTAGTTCTAGCCATTTTAGCCAACTGGGTGGGGTGAAAGGTTACATGGAGGCGAAGAAAACTGGGCACTTGACACAACGTGAAGACCTGATTCTAAAAATAAAACGAAATTTCTTCTGCTGGATTTCATCTATTCTAAAAAGATCATTGAGTCGAAGTCGAAATATCGTAACGCCTATTCCGCACTCCTGATTCGTCGTGTAAGTATCGATAATGATTTTCGACAATCGATACTTGCCGAATGTTAACTTCCGCGTAAATTGAATTTGAAAGTTTGAATTTGAAATTTTGAATTTGGTTTCATTAATAATCATTTTGTCACGAGTTTAAACTCAAAATAGGTACATTGAAAATCTAGGAATTTTAAGGGAGTTTTATGGAATTTTTAAAGATTTCATGAGAGGTAATGGGATTCTAAATGCTATCGTAAAATTTTAAAGAATTTCAAGAAGTTTCTGGGAAGTTTTAGAATTTTTCATGACTCTGATTAGATTTCAATCGTATTTCAAGGTACTTTTATAATTTTAAAATATGCATGTTGTGGGATTTAAATAAGGAATTTTAAACTTTATAGGGTATTTTATTGAGGAATTTCAAAAGATTTTTATGATTTTTAAAAGATTATGTAGAATTTACAAAGATTTCGAAGTTTTTTGTAAAATTTGAAGGGTTTTCAAAAAATATTTCTATAATTTATAAAAGATTTTGTAATATTTTTAAGGATTTCAGGTTGATTTAAGTGATTTTTAGGATATTAAAACGACGTTGTAGAATTTTATGGGATTTTGAAATATTTTGTAAAATTTTAAGGGATTTTAAAATCTTTATAAGAGTTTTATGAGGTTTTAAGGAGTTTTACGAGATTTCTAATAATTTTAAGTTATTTTGAGAGATTTTTCTGATATTTAAATGATTTTGTGATAATTTTAAAGGATTTCTTGAAATTTGATAAGATTTCTATGTAATATTTATAAGGGATATAAAAGATATAAAGAGATTTTAAATGTTACCGTAAAATTTCAAGAATTTTTTTGGGAATTTGAAGAGATTTAAAAATTTTTTTCATGGAATTTCAAAAGGTTATTAGGAATATTAGGAATTTCTATTTTTAGAGATTTTCACTAATTTTAACATAGATTTCCAGAGATTAATAATTTTGAAGGTTTTTATGTGCATTTTTAACGATTTTTAAGTGATTTTTACGAAATTGAAGAGATTTTTAGGATATTAAAACAATTTTGTAGAGTTGTATGGGATTTTAGGATATTTCGTGAAATTTTAAGGGACTTTAAAAGGTTTGTAAGAATTTGATGAAGTTTTATGAGATCTGTAATAATTTTAAATGATTTCGAGAGATTTTTCTAATATTTAAACGATTTGATGAGAATTTTAAAGGATTTCATAGAATTTGAATTGTTATCATTGAATTTAAAAAAATCTCAAGAAGTTTTTGAAAATTTTAAGAGATTTTGACGAAGTTTAATATAGATTTTAAGAGATTAGAAAAATAAGATATAATAAATTATATAATATTGAATAAAAACGTAAATGCGTAATTCCAAATGTATCTACATTCATTTAGAAATTTCATAGTTTTTCTTTCGTAATTGATTGTTTTTGACTTTGCTTTCGATGTCTCATCATTATAATTATTAGTAGCAATAGAAATTTTCAACGTGCAATTTAATTTTACAGACGATAAAGACGTATAAAAGAATACATTTATTACAACACCACAAGCGAATGTAATATGGCTCTTACGTCTTGGTGTTCTCGGGCGAGATAATTGAATGCCATTTTCGAGCTAGTCGAACCAAATGTTAGTAATCCTGGAGGAATGGGACACGTATACAACGCATTGTATGTATTCAGCCGCAGGAACGCGCAGATGTCAATAATGCAGGCGGTCAATTGCGAGCCTAGCTTAATTAAGATCGACACCAAACTGTTGGGGTTTGGGTGGTAGCCCTGATTCCATTTCAAGTGGTTTTCTAACAGGACAAGGGAAAAGGAACAAGGGCACAAGTGTGAATTTGTGGGTCTGTTTCTCTTATGAGTAGCTGCAAGATCGAAACACTGGTTATAACTGCTGAGAGGAAATCTAGGCCATAATTGAATGGGTGGTTTCATCATCACCAGCTAAAGGTCTTCACAATCCCTTGGGGATATGATTGACCATTGTTCAAATTCAACCGACCTATTCAGCAATACATACTACTGACAAAAGCCCGCTTGGCAAATTCCGCTGGTCGAATTCCCAATCAATTAGACACGGCATCTCAATTAATTTTGATAGAGTTATTTCCAAGAATAAGATTTGTTGAACCAATTGAGTTGTTTTTATTAAAGACGAATAGAGTCTTTTAATATCATGACGTCTTCTAGAAGCGAAGAATTTAAAGATCTACCTAAAAATTATTGCAAAGAAAAAATCGATTTCATCCCGGATGGACAGAAGATCAGAAGTTTCAAAGTTCAATCTCCATTCCATTTGAGAATGACTTGGAATGGGAAAATCAAAATAAACTCGTGTGGTCAGAATCTGGAAGAGGACAACTTTGACACAGAAGTATTAGAATCTTGAGAGCGGATTGTAGCTCACAAGTTTCTCAATCAGAAGACTCGATCGGAAACGTGTTTCATGCAAATACGATTTCCAAGTTTGATTCGCGAGCGGCAGCTGACCAATACTGACGGTCAGAATATATGTTCACATATACCTGGAAAGGAATGTGCATTTGGCACTCCTACACATACAAATATTTTACTCAACTGCTTGAAATTCACTCGGTGCACTATCATCTGACCCGACTCGTTCCTGCTTCCGGAAGCCGAAATTGAAAATCCGATTTTCCCGCCTTAGATCCCGAGATAGATAAGTCCGCTTCTCAAAGATCTTTGCAAAATCTTAAAGTCAAAAAGGCCTCGATGAATAGCTAAACGTCAACGGCAAAGAGAACCAGAAAATCATTGAGGATATGGAAAAATAGTATAATATAAAACTACAAAACACTTGTCCGTTTTTAATATAATTATTGATCCGAGTGACAATTTCATTCCATTGAAACACATTACGATACAGTATCTCTATTCTCATTTCCAAGTAAACATAAATTTGATACATAAAGGGTAAAACTCCCAGAGAAATGGCCACTGGTAAAATACTTTTCTTTCAACGATGACATAAAATCCAAAACGTGAAAATCCGAGTTTAGTTTTCGTTCCAGGAATACATTTTCTTTGAAAGCGTACACAAGTTGAAGTTATTCTCCGAAACCACTTTGTGTTGTTACGTGCATGACAAATTGACAGATGATAGACAGTTTTCGAGCACGTATGCAAGAATTGTTGTTTTTCTTGTGATAATTTGTCTAACACCGGCTAAACATTTCGATCCTGAACGAAATAATATTTTAATTATATTTTTGGAAAGAGGTGTGGAAACAATTGTATAATAAGATGCAATACATATCTATTCCATGTTCAGATTTTCATCCAAACGAAATTTCGAGAAATCGTCTTTGCTTTTCGGGGAGTAGGAAGTAATTATATTTTTTGTCTTAGGGCAGGCAATATTTTGTATGCAGCGATGCTTCAGGGCTCTTGACTCGTTTCCCAAGCATGGATATGGATCTGAGAGCCAGCGCACTCGTAAATCTCGGCAAAAGCGCCAGGGAATCATTTCCATATAGATTCCTTGTCGCTCGAAGGTCGTCGCGGCCTCTTGTGAAATCCTTCTAGTGCCCAACGCGTTTATTCCGTCGCTCTTGCCGGCGAATATCTCAGAAAAAAAATGATCAAACCTTTTTATACTTACAAGAAATACGAGTAAACACGAGACTATGACGAGAATCAAAAATAGCCAAATAAAATATAATCATTGACGATTATACTCTTGTTTAATGAAAGACAAAACTGGAAAAATAATAAATTAATCGTTCGTTCATTTACAATCGAGGTTAATCAGTTTCATCTCCGAGGACGAATTTAAATTTGTTAAACTCAGTTCAAGTATACAATAATCATTAACTGTCAGATGAAAATATTTCGATAATAGAATTAATCGTTACATCCGCATATTTGCTTCCAAATTAGAGTAATTTATTAGAGACTACTTATCGGTTTCTAGAGAGAAGTCGTTGAAAATATATTACCTACTCTTTTACCAAAAATTTCTTTCAAATTCAATTAGTATTTCACTATTAATTTGCTCGGGTCTTGTCAATACTGCAATCAACGTTTTTCTCTGAAATCCTTCAAATTACGATCCGCAAACTTTTTAAACAAACTCGTGGGAAATTAATGGAATTAATTTAAAATGAGGGATAATTTTTCTTTCCGGAGGGAAGGTTAATTTGCTGAGTGGAATTTGAGGTCGATTGGTCTGGAATCTTGGCAGGTCTGGGTCCAAAAATTAAGGGAGCTTAGCTTGTAGAGAGGGTAGTCGTTGCGTTGGAAACAAAAAGGGTGTAGTCAATATTTGCATGCCGCAGGGTGGCAGCAAGGGCTCTTCTCGGGGAGACAAGAACTACCGCAGCAGGGCTGCCAACCACTTCTCTTCGTGTGGACCCCACGAGAGCAACTGAGTGTCAACCTTTGAGGGTCCTTCTTTCGTCGAAGTCGTCGAGTTGCATGTCGTAAGATCCACTTCCTGACTTTTCCTGACCACGGCTTTATTTTCTTAAGCTCATTTTCTGATGACGATGTACATCATAAATAGTTCTCATTCAGTCAAGAGACTTCAGGGCGAACTAAACGTGGTCTTTATACTCAAAACTCTCTTGCCTTCAACATTTCCACGGGGCGTCTAAATATTCGTCAAACTCCACTTGCCATTTTCACTTGCTCAAATTTCAATTTACTTTATTTTATATTCTTGCGAAATGCAACTGTTCCGACCTAAACGCTTTGATTTAAAATCTGACAAAGATATCACTCAGGTCTTCTAGAATATATTCTGATAAATTATCTCCATGCAAGCGCTTTGCAGAAGCGACTTCTCCATTTCAAAAGAGTCTTTTGTTTTTATCTTATTCGAGTAAGACGCAGATATGCCAGATATTTCCACATTTTCCTCGAAGAACTCTTCATACGTTTTCTCGTTGCTTTTGTGGGTGAAAGGTGTAGTTATTTCTGAGCTGCAAAAGTGCAAAACAGGTTTCTCTTTTTTCTTTATTTCGCCCTTTATTCGCCTCCGTTTAAAGTTTCACCTAGGAAAAAAAGTATAAGGTGCAAATGGTCTGTGTATTCAATCCTTCTGTAAATTCCTAGTCGTCTTGTTCAGTTGAAGATCTCATTTCTTGCATGTCCAAAGGCATGCGTCGTTTAAAAGAGCTGGAAAGCTTTGAAATATTTATTTTTTTATTAAAAGTATTTATTTTTACTTTCTTTCTCGTAGTACGTTATTTCTTTCTCCTGAAAGTATTTCTGAAAGGCCGTATCCAGTTGTAAAGAAATTTTAATTATTTTATTCGTATCGCGTAACTTATTTAAAAAGAGACTCGAACCGAGTGGAAAAGACCAAAAGTTTCCTGGAAATTAGTAGTCACCCTTAGGCATTCTAGTTTCCGGGAAATTTCGCTCGTTAAGTAAATTGGAGAAGGTCTTACTAGTTCAGAATTCGTTAAAATAATTAATGAAGTTTTAAGTGAGGGAGAGAAGGGGGAGAAGTATATATGACTATTGAGAACAGTAAGTTAAAAAATATTTAGCAATCGAAAATACCTGCTGAAAGTGTTTTTTTAAGACGTGTTTGACTAAAGCTTGGCTTATACTACTGAAATAGTCTGAAACTATTCGTCGAGAATGAACTGAATTTTTAAACACTAGAGAAATGAGTATGAACTTGCTAACTTCCTATTCCTTTTGCCCTTTGCGAATCATCATCATTTTAGATACACGTTTCGCACAAACGTAGAACTCGTGAAGGTTCACCTTTCTTCAAACATTCTGGGAAAACCTCAAACGCGATAGAAACTTTGAAAGAGTGGGTTCAAAGAACATTAGAGCACGACTCTACCACCGAAAATTGAAGTGACATTTCTCAACAAACGCACATTCACTAGCATATGTAAAATAAAACACGCTTTATACTCCTGGTTTTTGAGCACTTACGCTTGAAACTATAAGTGGATTACAGGATGGTTGAAGCAGGCTGGTAATGTGGGGGTGGATAGTTTTACATGTATACGAGCTATTAGCATGAAACTTTGGAAAACCAGACTTAACGGCAAGCTAACTCCGTAATTTTACGTTCAATCCACTCACTCTCCGTCTTTATCTAAGGTTTAATCAGCAAACTTCTAAAATTCTATGATAAATAGGGAAACTAATTACTTTCTTAACTTGAAGCCAAAACTCTTCCATAAAAATAATATTGCCAAAAACTAAATTAATATTTTACTTGGAAAAAGCGGGACTTTTCCCTGAAATTTTTGGGATGCTAATTTCCGCAAACTGTCCGGAATTTCCCCAAACATTTGCTGAAGAGAATTTCTAAAAAATTTTCCAAAATAAGGAAAATTCCCTAAATGCTCTTGAATAGGTATTTTTTAATTCAGAAAGATGTAGGGAATATTTCACAATTTTTCCAAAAAATTACCAAAAGATTTAGAAAGATTCCTAAATCTAATCTAAGCTTCTTGAATAGTCTAGAATGTTATTTTCAACTGCTCTTTTTCGAACCATTTTAAAGTAAAGTTTATAAATGTGGGATGGTTTAAAACCTTCGTTAAATCGAATCACTAAAAGGTTTCCTTCCCAAGGGAGTAGCTAATTAATTTGATAGCACTATAGATCGTTTTATTCATCTACTGCAAAGCAAGGAAGTTGCATCGATGTTGAAACTACGGATTTATCCCGTCTTTAATGCTTTTATGGCTGAAATGCTTAAATTACGCGACAAATTTAAGGTGATCAGGATTTCATTACTTTAATTCACTAACGCCACTCCTCATATTCAGTTTTAAGACTTCAACAATCTTTGATTGAGATTGAAGCAATTAATGAAAAGTCCAGTTGAAGATATCGTCTTGACAGAAAATTTATAGCGTCCACTTTCGCATGCATTTATACTGGAATCGATTGAAATGTTATTCCGACTCTTGACTATCACAAGGGGATGTCACGACTTTGAAAAAGATCGATTTTCTCGCAGACACGTTTATTACTCGAGTTTGACCGCCTAATTAAGGCGTACCAGTCTGTGACCGGTAATACGAGGTACTGTGCTAGAGCTACTAAAATCCGGTATTCATAGCTGACGCTTAAGTTTGTTTGAGAATGCCGATGTGTACAGGAACATATCGAACACATCAAAAGCGCTTTTACCCGAGGAAGTTAAGGGTAGATTATACGGATTTTAACGACCCGGTGTAAATCTGTGACGAGAAACTGATTTGCAGCGAGAATTCGCCCATAAAACCAAAAATCCCTTTGCAAGCGGATTGTCGTCTTTTTGGACAGATCGGAATTTACGGTCCTGAGAATACCGCTCATATAATGGAGCCCCGATTTTCCCCAGTTTCATACTTTACCGATAATATATCCTGGAAAAACTTTATCTAAATATTTTCATAATATTTAACATGCCAGTTGAAAGAACTTTCTTGCGTTCTACATTTTCAATCAATTGTTATTTTAATTTAATATCTAAATATCTGAAAATATTCCACAAAATCATGAGATATATCTATAACTATTCAAGGAATTTTAAGAAGAAAAATTTAATTAAAAAATCGAGAAAATGCACAGAAAAAACAAGGACTGAAAGTGTTTACAGTTGAAATCAGTTTTTAGGCTGAATTTCAGTCTTAAGTCAGTTTTAGTATTATTTTAACTGAAATTCAGCCTAAAAACTGATTTAAGCTGTAAACACTTTCAGTCCTTGTTTTTTCTGTGAAGTTGGTGTCACGTGTCAATTGTGATCATTTCATGAACACTGATCTTCCTCATTTCTCATTTCTAATATTATAAGTTAGATTTTTTTTAATAAGATACAAACTATTTTCGATTTCTAAATTAAATTCCACATCATTTGTTTTCTAGAACAAACCATGACAATGATTACAGTGTAATTCATAAAAACTTTTTCAAAATTCGCCAAAATCCTTTAAAATCCTTTTAAAAAGTACCTTGGATTCTCTTATATAATTTCACATTTTAAAATTACTAAAATTCTTTAAAAAATCTTAAAATTCATATAAACCAGCGAATAATTCTAATTGCTTACATAGGTAATTTCACAAAAATATTTTTTTTAAGCGAATAAGTACTAAAACAATTAGTCGTATTCTTGTATTGATCTTTCCTCATGTGTAGAAGTTATTTTTATAATTTTATATAGTATTTCTTACAAAAACAAATCGAAAATTGAAAACAAATTCATTCGCGGAAAAAAATTAATTCATTCGTGAAAAAACTGATTCGCCTAAAAACTGATTTCAGCTGTAAACACTTTCAATCCTTGTTTTTTCTGTGTGGAACTTAATAATTGAAGTCTCGACTATTCGTTGTAATGAAAAAAATTGATTTATTTTTTACGTTCTTTTCAGCTACAATACACCTAGTTAACTGGAAAATGCTGCTTTCTAATTTTATTCAAACTAAATTCCAAACGAATGTCCGTTCGCTGTGATCCATTTTCGATAGGCAAAAAATGTCAGCTTTTTTTATCTATACGAGATCTCTCGTTTCGACTCCAGTTTCATACCAGCGAAGCGAGCTTGATTCTCTAATTTTGTCCGAGCATTTTTTTCTTTTTAAATCCCTTTCTAGACGCTATCGAAAATCAAACTTCTGTTGTGCAAAATTGAGCATGCATAATATCTAGGTTGTTCGACCGTTTTGAAATCAAAGGATTTCCTAGTTTCAAAAAGCATTTCAATTGCCGGATAATTTCTTTCAGTCACGGTATTGATATCGAATTTTATTTGTAAAGAAATCCTTTCAAGTTTTTCTACCGTTTAAAAATTAAAATATTTCCTATTTTCAAAAAGCATTTCAATTTCCGGCTAATTTCTTTCATTCAGAGTATTGATGTCGAATCACATTAGCCTCGACTGATTCATAAAAGGGTATAATTAAATATAATTCAAATAGTCTCACCATGAACTTCTATTTCTACTTAAAAAACAAATTAATATCAATTAAAACTTTATTTTGATGTGTGATTTTGTTCTGAATAATTTATCATGTCAAACTAGTTCTTGACATTTTTGAATATTAATTAAGAACTGTATAATGTAGAGATCAGTACTTGAAAAATTTGTCGATAAGTGACGATGGGTGTCTTGACAGGAAGTTAAGTCTTCTTGAAAATTTTCTATTAGTTGAATATCGATCATCGGCGTGGTATTAGGTAACGTCGCGCAGCTTCGCGATCAATTGGCAATTAACCTTCCACTTCGTAGACCTTACAAGGTAGCTATTCGATTCAGTAAGCTGGAAGCCTTCACCTATACTGTCAAGTACAAACGTTTTCATGCGAGCAGAAAATTTTTAATTTGCCTGTCGAAAAAATTACTGCTTTTGGCTTAAGAAACAAGTTAATTTTAATCTGCAGCTTCTAGGAAGCAATCAGTTTTGAGAAGTCGAAAGAGGAAATTTGATGTACTCATAATTTCAAGAAGTTTTAACAATAATTACGTCGAAAGGTATATTTTCCTTTTTAAAATTGGAACCGTAATAATAGTCCAATAACTTCTCTTACTTCAAACACGGGTCACGTTTTATGACTGCTGTCTGTTAGAACTATTTGTTACCTACTTTCATGGTAATTACTTCCAGGTAAGAGAGTCGAATAACGCGATTGTAAAGTGTGAAAATGTACTCTTTTATCAAAATGAATATGGCTGGACGTCACGAAAGCTACCAATGCAATGAACATTATTCTCCTGAACAGGTGCATGATTTTCCTTTCTATTTAATCCGACTTTATGAATCCAGGACCTGGATATTTATCCAAAATTTTCAAGCACACGAAGATTAAACAAATTACGATGACAATAAAATATCAGATAGAAATAGAAGCTAGATCAATCAAAAACTATCGAATAAAAATCGACTCAAAAAGCAAATCCAGTTTACGTTTTTCCTTTATAAAATATGTCATGTTAAATTTTTAAAGGAATCTCTCCCTTTCAAGTGTCCTGTGAAAAATATCAGAATCGGTGACGTTCTACAGTTAGTATGTTCAATTTTTCCTTTTTCCAACGCTATAGCGCTGGTTTTCCAGGTTTTCATCGGTCGTTGACATTGATGGATGCCAAACTTAATAGTTGTCCATTCTCGAACCTGTCCCTCACCACTTTCATATCCACTTTGCCATATCCACCCGTACGTTATAAATGTTTTACCTATTCTGTAACATTCATGTCAAAGACCTAAAATCACAGTTTGAAAAGAAAAGCAGAGTAATAATTTTCTAAAGATACTCGTGTTTTTGTAATAATATCTGTAATATATTTCCTGATATTGAATGTTTTTCAGGATAGTATCAAAACTAAAACTCGTGATGTTCTCTTGGCGACAAGAAACATTTTCACGGCTTGAAACGAGTTCACACATTCAACTCACACACGCAAGGTCGAAAGAAGGACTAAAGAAATCGAAGGGTAGCAGAAAAGCGATCTGAAGAGGGTCGAGGTCCCAACAATGGGATTTCATCCTCTTCTCTCAATACGTCTCTATCTCGGTCTCAATGGTTGACGGATGCTCGCCATTTTACACCACCCTTTTTCTTGGTCGCCAGACTGCCCGGTAGCAGGTTCGACCCATGTCCCTCCTGACATTTTTCACGAAATGCTTTTTCCTCTCTACTCTTTTCTTTATTAATATATCTCCGTCAACAGCTTCCAGTTCCTCTATCTCTTCCTGAATATTTCAATTCCAAGATGAATATTCACATCCCCTGCGATAATACCGTCGGCGTCTCCTATCTCTTAAAACGATAATAGTCTTCATTAAACTATCCAATTATCTCGAAACTTCTAATCATTCTTCTAATTCTCGATTATTCTAAAGTATAAAATTCTACCTGTGCAGAAATTTGGATGGGATCCTGTTGAGGCCATTTCTGCACGCATCCAGAAAACAGTTTCTTCGAATCAAAGAAACTTTATTTGCTCTCTAAATCTGAATTAGTCATAAGTTACTAACGAAATAGTGCCAAATCGTTTACTAATACACTTTAGTAAGCATTTTTACTATAAATTAGTTAAAAACTACTAATTCACAGTAAAATAGTACTAATTCATTTAGTAAGGCTCACTAATTGATTTAGTTGCCGTTACTAACTGAATTAGTACTTTTTTACTATAAATTAGTGGTTTTTAACTAATTTTTAGTAAAAATGCTTACTAAAGTGTATTAGTAAACGATTTGGCACTATTTCGTTAGTAACTTATGACTAATTCAGATTTAGAGAGTGAATCAAAGAAATCATAGTATTGATATACGGTCAAAGATTATTTTAAAAGAAAGAAAGTTTTCTTTAATATAAGGAAATTTTAAATTTGAGTTATTAAAATAAAAGTTTTGGTTTAAAACAAGGTTTTTTCTGAGTGCGGGTAGGTCACGCACGGAATTGATTTTTCATCAATAGAATTTTCAACTCGCCTAAATGGTAAACCCCCACAACTTATGACACTTATCCCGATGAAATAGATGCGACGAGCACTTGATGTCGACGAATAATCTAAAACGCAATTTAAAGGAACCTTCCCAACCTGACAGTTGGCAGGTGCAGATGGAAAGCATTCTGCATCCGACATTCGCTAAATGTCGCTCAAAGTGAGCTCACACGTGAATTTTGGTTGGATCTATTTTCGGTTTAACGACATTGCGGTAACCGGGTCCTCGATCAGGTTTCGATCCTGCAATGCTCGATCTCTAAAGTTCGCAATGGCCATTGGCCATCAGCCTCCCATTAAACGTCACACGCAGAAGACGCACAATGACAAAGTACCACCTATTGAATTCTCTTCGTATTGGTATGTACTTGCTTTGTGGTCGAATTGATTGACGGAGTGTCCTCGATTATTTTCCCCGGTGTCCACGCACTCGACGATATGCGGGACAAGCCGAACGTCTAATTAACGTCTCGCAGAATGCGACACGATTCGATCACTGACAAAGCTTGTCCAGACGACGTCAATACCTCCGAGAGCCTCGAAGGCTCTTGATGACAATCCGACGAATCCATCGATCACTGTCCCAAATTCGTCTGGTAGTTTACAAGCCGCGCTGCGGATGTAATCCACTCGTCAGACTGATCAATTAGCTCGAGGACTCTACAGTCTCTACACGCACGGAAATGGAACCGAGGACAAAATAAATTCCTCTCGATCGAACCGCCTGCCCCCTATCCAGTCTCGATTCAACTTGCTGTCAAGATGCGATATCAATCTGTCTGAAAACCGCGCCACTTGACGACGAATGTCGATAACAAACAACCGTCCTGTGTCCTCTTCTTTCCTTCGGTCGACATGTTCCCCAGGCCATTGTTCCAGCTCTGAATTCATTTAATTTTGATGTGCTTGTCCGATTATACGATTACGAACGTACCAAGAGCGTCATTCAATGACGTGTGCAGATCGTAAAATGTAGAGGATTCTTGACATCTACACTCGCATCCTTTAGAATCCGCTTTCAAACGAGGATTCATTGTTCGCGAGTTAAACATAAATTCCTGAATATATGGTATTTTACAACGAGCACGCTACTATAATTATGTATTCATTATTTGGCTTATCAGCGGTAATTAATTGAGCGTAGCGTTATATGAGATCACCTCACAAAGGGTGGCCACATTTCAGGGAAAATATAAATTGGCTATGCTATCTCTTTTCTAATAAGATGATTGAGTCGAGGTCGAAATATCGTAACACTGTTAGAAATATATTGAAAATTCAACCATTTTTCATTTACTGTGATTGAAAAATCAACTATTTTGTTGAAAATTAAACTATTTTTGATTGAATATTATTTCAGCTACGGTAATTGTAAAAAAACTTCAACTAAAGTAATTGAAGTTTTTTTACAGTGTAACGCCTATTCCGCACTCCTAATTCGTCGTGTAAGTATCGATAGTGATTTTCGACAATCGATACTTGCCGAATCCTAAATTCCGCGTGAATTGAATTTGAAATTTTGAATTTGGTTTCGTTAATAATCATTATTTGTCCCGAGTCTAAACTCAAAATAGGTGCATTGAAAATCTACACGGAGAAAAATGGAAGGTAGCGGTTTAGTAACCTTTACACAAATTCAGTAACGAAAACTTTTATTATAAAAAAGAGTCCAAAAATGCATTAATCATTCCTAAACTGTTTAGGAATGATTACTGCATTTTTGGACTCTGTCTTATAATAAAAGTTTTCTTTACTGAATTTGTGTAAAGGTTACTAAACCGCTACCTTCCATTTTTCTCCGTGTAGGAATTTTAAGGGAATTTTATGGGAATTTTAAAGATTTCATGCGAGATAATGGGATTTTAATGTTATCGTAGAATTTTAAAGAATTTCAAGAAGTTTCTGGGAATGTTTAAAATTTTTCACGATTTGAAGAGATTTTAAGAGTTGAGAAATTTCCAGAGGTTGCTAGAAATTTTTAGAGATTTTCACTAATTTTTACATGGATTTCAAGAGATTAATGATTTAGAAGTTGTTTGTGTGCATGTTTAACGATTTTTAAGTAACTGTTACGAAATTCAAGAGATTTTTAGGATATTAAAACGATTTTGTGGAATTATATGGGATTTTAGGATCACAGAAAAAACAAGGACCGAAAGTGTTTACAGCGGAAATCAGTTTTTAGGATGAATTTCAGTCTTAAGTCAGTTTTTAGTCTTGTTTTAATACGAAGAAATCTAAAAACAAGACTTCTTTGTCTTAAAACAAGACTAAAAACCGACTTAAGACTGAAATTCAGCCTAAAAACTGATTTCAGCTGTAAACACTTTCAGTTCTTGTTTTTTCTGTGATATTTCGTGAAATTTTAAGGGATTTTAAAAGCTTTGTAAAAGTTTTATGAGGTTTTATGGAATTTGATATATTATCCTGAAATGATAAGGAATTTTATGAAATTTCAAATAATTTTAGGTGATTTCGAGAGATTTTTCTGATATGCAAATGAATCTGTGAGAATTTTAAAGGATTGCATGGAATTTGATAAGGTATCTATGTAATATTTTTAAGGGATACACAGAAAAAAAAAGTTTTAAATCAAGCCCGAAAGGACTAGTTTGTGTTACATTTTAAGCCAGTTTTGGAGCTTAAAACTAAATTTAAGCCTAAAAACTGGCTTAAAATGAAACAAAATGGCTTAAAACTTTTTTTTCTATGTATAAAAGATATAAAGTGATTTTAACGTTTGTCATGGAATTTCAAAAGGAATTCTTAAATTTCTAGAAATGTTTAGAGATTTTCATGAATTTTAACGAGGATTTCAGAAGATTTATGAGTTTGAAAATTTTTCTGGAATTTTTAAGGATTTCGTGGAATTTAAAGATATTTCTAATACTTTTAATAGATTTTAAAGGATATAAAAGGCATTTGAATTGTTATTGTTGAATTTAAAAGAATCTGAAGA
Organism: Synergus umbraculus; assembly: GCA_900474325.1. Classification (NCBI taxonomy): domain Eukaryota; kingdom Metazoa; phylum Arthropoda; class Insecta; order Hymenoptera; family Cynipidae; genus Synergus; species Synergus umbraculus. The sequence goes on along the minus strand of UCOK01020126.1, from coordinate 23,536 downwards.
AGTTTCTGAAAATTTTAAATGTCGTATGACATATATAGGTTTTATAGTTTATTTCACGAGATTTGTACGATTTCTAAAAGATGTTGTGGAATTGTAAGGAATTTTAAGAACCTTACAGTAATATTAAGTAGTATTACCCGTTTATAGTCAGACGCGGTAAAATAATGCGCCTCCTTTTACTCTAGCATTTTCTCCTTCCTTTAACGAAGGTCTACTAGGAAATATTCTGAACTGGCTTTGATACGATAACCGCAAAACCCACTGGGGCAGGTCAAGACATTTTGAGCATTTTCCCTGAGAAGTATGAACAGTAGAATTAAATTTCCTGCGATCAGTGTCGAATACCAAGCAGTGACTTGTACCCGAGCAAACTATTCTGGCTGCTCTTCGATGTTCGGTGGCCAGAAGAAACGAATTAAGACAAAAAGTCGAAGTGCAGAAGAAAAGGATGAGGTACGAAGGAAAAAGGAAAGTGGTGAAGAAAGCCTGACAATATGGCCGACGAACGTTCGCTCACGAGATATAAGGGGATGCCTCTCCTCAGTGACTTGGCACCCTTTTTCTTTCAACCACCTACCAACCTGTCCTCTTGTCTTCAGCCTTTCACTCCCGAGAGTCCTGTCAGCATCCCACAGGAATGGTCTCTTCGCTACGGGATCTTCCCAACAAGAACGTACCTTCTGGCTCCCAGATCAATTTACTTATTATCTAAACTGAAAATTCGTTATCTATATTATACTTAATTGTGGGTTCTCCTAAGTCCCCCTGCTGAAGCAACTAGACTTTTCTCAAAAGGGTCTTCGTCATGACAAGAACCAGGAAAATCAATTTCAATCAATTTCACGCCATTAGGATCTCCGTTTGGCCTTCCTGTCTGATGGTCTCTTACGAGGCGTATCTAACCCACATCAGGCTAATATTGTCAAAGCTAATGCAAATGATTAGTGTTAATTTGTAATTATCGTCGAAGGAAGCTCTGACAAGCGTTGTGCTAAACTCCTGCAGCCACTCAGGAGTGGTAACTCACTTAGGAAGGGGTAATAGCTTTTGCCTTTGTATTGACTCTGAATGCTCTCTTTCTCTCATCTCCTTTCGAGTCTCTCTCACTCTATCAGAGTATCGGTATGTAGCGAAAGCTATAGAGACTGTATACCCCAACCCTTGCATTTAACCGACCCCCATTTACCCGAGCATTCACCAAATGTGTTCCTGCATGCCTCTTCTCACTCTCTCTTTCTCTCTCTCTCTCTTCCTCTTTCGCGCTCTATCTTTCATCGGTCGATGGGGATAAAACTGTGAGGCAATAATGAAGTTTGCTCCAAGATGCCGCTAGTGCACTTAGTTATTATCGTCATCGAAAAGTCGATTGCACGACACTTCAAAGAGAAACGGAGAGTGAAAAGTGAGGAGTAGGGATTGCACTATGAGAAATCGATAGGTTCATGTTCGGGGAACTTATGCTTCGCATACTAAGTGGCTCGGTAATTGCCATTAAAGTTGCAAGTTCACATCTATGGGAGTTAGACGACTTCGTACGTTGTATCTGTTATGAAACGCTAAATTCGTTATTCTTATGCATTCAGTTCTCCTTAATGGATGTAGGAAATTAAATTAAATTTTTCTGATATGAAATATTGCAGAGAGCTTTTTTAGAGTGGAATTTACTCGATATTTAATCTGAAGATCATAGGATGCAGGAATTTCCTATCACAAAAGTTTGATTTTCGATAAAAATATTTTTATATAATTAGGCATTTATCGGACCATAAAGGGCCACATTAGGATTAGGGCTAATTTATCAGAACCCCATAAAAATTTCTGCACGGGATATATTATATTAATATTTTATTTTAACTAATTAAATCACGTAGCTATGAATTTTACAAGTATAAAATGCTTTGCTCCAAAGTAAAATCGGAAGCAGCTATTTTCATTCTAAATTAAGCTGTAAAGGTTTTTCCAGGTGTTTGGATTTCATTTGCACTCAGCGAGCTTCCGTGCTTGGAGGGAATAAGAGGCAGAAATGAAATTAGGATGGAATCCTAGTCAATTCAGAATCCTGTGTTGAGTAGATACTCAGGTCAAATAAGTGCTGTTAAAGACAGGAATTTCGCTCTCTGAATTCACTATAGTCTCTCTTGATCTCGTGATGCCTCTTTAGGTACAATTTCTACGAAATTATATCTAACCCTTTCTAGAACAAAGAGCCAAATGTTTCTCTGTTAGTTGCTTTTATTTCAATATAAATGAAATCTCAAATTTCGTGAAATGAATTATTGACTTGAACTTTATGACAATTTTTTATTATTCGGTGTGAATTTTGTCAATGGGTCTTGTAAGATGAATGGCGAGCAGTTTTTTCATACAACTGTAAAGAAAGGCAGAGAGTTTGAATAAAGCTGAGAAAGAAACTGTGCATTTCTCAACAGATCTGCATGAGTGTACGCCTACCAAGATTAACTTTTAAAGTGCTTTAGAAGCAGCATCCCGACGGCTGAGGGTTTATTACTCAATTTGGATGATGGACGAACCGAGCGGAAAAGTAGAGGTTGCAGGATGCACGAACCCTCAGCGTCCCGTAAAAGAATCCCGAGCGAATTAGCAGAATGCACCGGCGTTTAAAGTCTTTTAGTGGATTTTGTCGACGTACTTTTGTATTCTTCTTCCTAGCTTAACCCAATGAGGTGTTCTTTACGACGGAACTTTAACGACTCATCTAAATGTTTCAGAATCACGAGATTCCTTTTTTAGTAGACTATAATTAATATTTCAGTTTTATAAGTTTCAAACTTCCCAAGTTGTTTCGTGTAGCCTTTACATCAAAAATAAAGGTCGTCTTTATTATCAAAAAGCTTCCGCGATATAATTTCAGGGGGGCGATTATGTAACTTCTGGCAACTTCGGACATGTGGAGTAAATTCGAACACCCCTAAATCGACACCTTAAGTTAATTGCAGGGAGTTCTGGAACGAGATAAGGCTTCAGCTGATTTTTAGTAAATTTGAACTATCAATTTATGGGTGTCTAAATTTACCTCGCATGTCCGAAGTTGACACCGGTTTATCACTATAGAGACTGACACTAAAGAAAGTGGTGAAGAAAATATTACAATAGCAGAATAGCAATTACATTTTTAATTTATTAGAAGCTCTGTACAACCGGGTCGAAGTGTAGATAAAAAATGTAGCCATAGTCAATATATCTTCCGCAATTTCACTTCCTGGGTTGAGGGAAAGCGGACAGATGGATGTGACGATAACAGGAAAATATTAGAGCGGGCAAAGAAAAGCAAAGTCATAAGGCGAGATTCTTGAAAGGCGTAATAATAAATCGTGTCACTGAAAAGTCAGATGGAACTTTTAATAAAACCTAATTTATGCTAACGCAATCGAGTTCAAAGAGGGCGTTGAGTTTAAAAGTAGAAATGAGAAGAAATTGTCATTTCTTTGAAAGCTTGAGCCTTCTTACAATTACAATCATAACCCAGCCTCATAATACACTGTATTTTCCACTGTAAAAGACCGAGGATCGTGCAGTCGTTTTAATATCCTGAATCTCATGCAACAATTATGTAGCGCGTAGGTCGTCTGTAAAGCTCTGCAACGCGTAGTGTCTACTCTGCTATGCCACCCTTACCTTTTCCTGCCCAGCAAGACAGGTAGTCGGTACACTGGTTCCGGAATTACTACGAATGAAGTCCTTAATCTTAATAAACTTCAGCCCACTTCTCTCTAGGCTCTCTCCCTCTCTCATTCTCTCTCTTTTTCTCTCTCTTGTTCTCTCTTTCAGTGCACCCCCTAGTACACCTTGTTGCTCGAGAAAATGGGTTTTGATGGAGTACTGCACTGAGTATTTCGCGGGTTCTTTCCGTCGTGTTCCTCTAGCCTTGGTGAACACCATTCTAAACCAGGAGTGCCAACGAGAGTTCGTGCAACATTCTCGAGCCTGCATATCACGCGTCGCTGACTGCGCGTAATTAGACAGCAAATTGTTTTAGGAAACGTCAGACTTCGTACATTTCATCTAACTTATACGATCTTAAATTAAAGGTGCTTCTGAAGTGCGATGTTATCTTCAGGAAGAACACTATTTAGCTCTTCTGGTAGGCAGTGCCTCTCAAGATTGTTGCGAGATCTTGGAAATTTAGAACATGTCTTTTTTTGAGCTTCAGTAGCTTTCAGCTGACTGACAGTTTTCTTAAGGCGTATGAATTTGGACATTAAATGGAACCCTTTAAAAGAATAAAATTTTAGGTCTTTACTGAGAAAAATGGATTGTAAACGGTAATGAAAGATATGTTACTAGGTATAATCTTGGACTATTAACTATGGGACAGCAATCTATAGATTATTAAAACCATAATCTCTAGATGTTTAAAAAAAAAATATTATCAGATAATATCTTAGATTATAAACTGAATCGAATATATATTTTAACATTTATAATCCAAGATGTTAAAATTTATAATCTACATCATTAGAATTTCTAATCCAAGGTATTAAAATTTGTACCAACACTAAGATTTTAATCTACATTTTACACAATCTAAAGCAAAAAATAACACCGCAATTCTGATAATAATCAATTATCCATGTCCGCTATGACAGTTTACGGGCATTTATTATCTTCAGATGTTAATTGTTAATTACTGAAGATTATAAAAATCTAACATCTAGAGATTATGTTCAGCAATATCCTTATATATTAGGTAAAACTTATAGATCATATACATTAACATATTTTATGTTACCGGATACTATACTCTAGTTTTAATATCTAAGTTTTATGATCCATGTTGAAGTTAGGGGATTTATAATGTCTTTTTTTTTTTTTTTTTTGGAAGAGATTTATTGATTCAAAAGTATATTTATTGATTTCCGAGTATTTTTTTCTCAGTGTATGTTTACGAATTATCCTTCTTGAATATTAACAATTGTTAGAAGTAGCATCAAATAAATTCCATAAAAAAATAAATAACAAAACTTCTTTTTGGACATGAGTTATAACTGATGATAATGAATCATTCGTAAAGTTGAAAGATAAGCAGTCTAGTGATTTACAACATTTAGTGGGTGGAAGTTTGAGTCTTGTGTCGGGTGTTGATCTTTATTAGAATTTAGTAGAAGGATCGCCATTACAAGAGTAAAACCACTTCCATTTGTGGAAAGCAACTTCGTGTGTGCGATACGTATAGTAAGGAGTTCCCGCGAGCTGTGATTTCGAGCCGTTCGCGGATAATTATTACGCACGACGCCCTAGTCGTTGCTCGAGTTATCGGAACATGAAACCTTTTGCTGGTGTTGATACTCTAACTCAAGTAAGGGGAAAGAGTAAAGAGCAGGTTGTTATGTGAACAGGTTCCACAATATGTACTCAAGTATCGCTCGATTCTCGTTTCCCTGCGTGTTAAATTCGCTATTTTATCACTAATAATATAGTGCAACAATTTACATAATATTGTACTCTATAAAGCAGCCAGGTGGATAATTCGACAGTTTGATAAAAGTAGAACTCATTCTTTTTTCGGTGAATGCAAAATAAATGTTTGTCTCTCTTTAAATGCTGGACAAAGGAGTCACGTTTCGCAATTCTTTCTGCTATTGACAGTGGACACTTACAGTTTCAGGTAACATTCGTTACGTTCTATCCCAGAGGAAAGCCCATTTTTCCACCCCTTTTCCCTGCAGTCTAGGACTCGCGAATAGCTTCGAGTTGCTTCTGTAATCCACACGGTGCCCTTAAAGTAGAAACAACCATAAAACGACCAGCAGATCTACGAGGAACGCTAAATCTCCCGCTACTCTCTTCTTCTATGAATATTAAACAATCGCTAACGCAGAGGTCTCGTTATCCAGCAGTTGCTGGATCAACTTAACGACTCTTGGTACCGAAATGAATTTAATCCGCGGAAAATTGAATTCTTTCTTCCACCAATCGAAAAATATAGGCGACAGAGAAATATTTGTTTACGCACCCTAGTCTTCATTATTCGTCATTTTTTTCGAAGAGGGCTTTTTTACTTTGACGAATCTTTAAGGAAAATGGTACTTAATTTACATTCTTATGCGGTGCGAATTAAGGTCTCGACGAAAACGTAGGGCGACGTCATGTAAATTTTATAAAGTAGGGCTTAGCACCGCACTAAGACGACTTTACGGTACTTCTTCAAAAGCTCCTTAATGTTTTATAGTATATCTTTTTGTTGTGAATTTACAAAAGTGAATTTCTAACTTGATGAATACATATACAAAAAATATCTTTTAGTTGTAATTCGGACAAAAAGTCTGTTTAAGAGCTGCTTTTAAATACATATTTCCGGATGCACACACTCAGAAAAAACCTTGTTTTAAATCAAAACTTTTATTTTAATAACTCAAATTTAAAATTTCCTTATATTAAAGAAAAATTTCTTTCTTTTAAAATAATTTTGTTTGATTCAAACGAAGTTTCTTTGATTCAAACAAAATTATTTTAAATTATTTTAATTTAAAGAAACTGTTTGTTTAATTCAAAAAAAATTTCTTTGAATCAAAGAAATGTTTCTTTGACCGTATATCAATACTATAATTTCTTTGATTCAAATAAAGTTTCTTTGATTCGAAGAAACTGTTTTCTGGGTGCAACACCTTCTTAATACAATGTAATGAAATGCCCAATGACATGGTAAATATGTGGAAATCTCTCGAGCCAATGAAATTTGTGTGTTAGTCTGTGAGTTCTGGCTTTCTGACTAATTATCGTTAATGAGATTTTGCAGATTGAAATTTAGCAGGAGCACTTACGAGAAGACGAGAAGCACGGATAGGATCCGGACGATGAAGGTTTGCAAGTCGAGAGCTTGCGTTAGGTTGGGTCTAGGATTCATGTTAAGTAAAATGCGAATTCTCTCCAGAGAAGCTTCGCCTTCCTTTTATGCTTCCGCTTTATCCACCCGCGTCCTATCCAAACTCGAATTTCCTATTCTCAAGAAATTAAAAACGATATTTTTCAAGAATACACTGAGAAAAATGTCTGGTACGGACAACAAAACTTTTCGTTGATATAGAAACAACCAAACAATTTTTGTTGTTTCTATAGCAACCGAAAGTTTTGTTGTCCGTACCAGACATTTTTCTCAGTGTACTCTCAAAAATGTTTCACTCACTAAATAACCGAGCAAGAATTCACGTTTGGTGCTCTCTAAATTTGAATCAGTGAAAATTTCACTGATTTAATTAGTGATTAAGTATTTCATTGATGAATCAGTGATTTGAGTCTTTTCACTGATCAATTCAGTAATTAGTCCACTGATTATCAGTAAATTCTTACTAATTTAATTAGTGAAACGATATAACCTTTATAAATTTCAATAAAGTATACTTATTATTTTTGGAAATCAAGTTCCAATTTCAATATGTAAATTCAGTAATTGTGGAAATTTTGAATTCATAAAAGGTGTAAACACGAACACTATAAAAAATTGAAAATTTCCTGTAGCATATATCGATATTGCTGTAGAAAATGTTTAATTTTTAATAATCGGACTAATTTCATATTTTTCAACAATTTTTATTCATGTTGGAATTTTAATTTGAATTTCATAAATCTCACGCTAAATTAAGAAGGTACAAGTGCTGCCAACTATCGGTCCACATTATCCCTTTGTACTGATTAAATCAGTAATTTTTCACTGATTATCAGTGACCGGATTCTAGCTATTTGAATCAGTAAGATTGTATCCACTATATCAGTGATTGTTAGATTTTGATTCAGATTTTTGTCATTTTGACAATATAATTGAAAATTCCGTTAGTAAGATGAAAAATTATGCAAACATTCTTATTTGAACTGGATTGCAGTTATTTTAAATCCTACGAATGTTCACGTGCAATTCGTGGTTATCTTCAGCTCAGGTAACTGAAAACGTAAGGTCTTATTCTTTCCTTAAACCCGGAACCTAATTCAGTTTAATGGAAACGTTGCCTTCTCATGGGAAATTCCTGCTAGACTTGACGTTACATGGGAAAAGTAATGTGAAAAGATTCACTTTAAAACCAGTTTTCGAAGTTAGTAGAAACGAGTTTAAAAACCAAGGAATCCGTGTCCGTATAATGCTGAACTCCCCAAAGATAAACGCGAGAATAATCTTGGAAGATCGAGGGTGCGAAAAAGTTTCTAGTATCGCCGTAGGCCGGCGAGTGAATTTAGTTAACGGCGTTCGTCTCGTTTAACATGGAAGGAAAGGCTGCCTGTGGCATAGGCAAGTGTAACGGCGCTAAATCAGCGCTTTGATATTCTCTGAATAGAGATTTGTGTCGCGCGATAGTTCGCTGAGCAAAGTTTCGTTCTCTTCTCTTTCTCTCCTCTCTTTTCTTCTCTTTCTCATCTTGCCCTTTCCATTCCTTTCATCCCAACTACCCTTCCTCTTTTTTCACTTTGTACATCATCGCCAGGTGGTAACCCCAGTTACAGCGCATCGGTGCATACCTAGTATGGCTTGAAATACGATATACAAGTGAAGCTAGGTACATACTGAATACGGCTAGACTACAAGACTGCATATACGCCAGACGTTACAAAATAGAATAGATTATCAGCAGAGTGCAGAACGAGAGTTTGTGTACGCTGCTCTCAGAGGAAAAGACAGGGGAGCACATTTTTTGAAAGATTGTACATATTTTAAAATAGGGTTGTTTTTCATAATTTTAGATAAAATAATTTTTAATAGAAAAAAAGCAGAAAAATTTTATGAAAAAATGAGGGCAGCAGAACCAGAGGGAAACATTTTTTCAACACAGAAAAAACAAGGACTGAAAGTGTTTACAGCTTAAATCAGTTTTAAGGCTGAATTTAAGCTTAAGTTAGTTTTTAGTCTTGTTTTAAAAATAAGAAATCTAAAAACAAGACTTCTTAGGCTTAAAACAAGACTAAAAACTGACTTAAGACTGAAATTCAGCCTAAAAACTAATTTAAGCTGTAAAAACGTTCAGTCCTTGTTTTTTCTGTGATATTTCGTGAAATTTCAAGGGATTTTAAAAGTTTTGTGAAAGTTTTATGAGGTTTTAAGGAATTTGATATATTATCCTGAAATGTTAAGGAATTTTATGAAATTTCAAATAATTTTAGGTGATTTCGAGAGATTTTTCTGATATTTAAATGAATCTGTGAGAATTTTAAAGGATTACATGGAATTTGATAAGGTTTCTATGTAATATTTTTAAGGGATACACAGAAAAAAAAAGTTTTAAATCAAGCCCGAAAGGAAAGTGTTACATTTTAAACCAGTTTTTAAGCTTAAACTAAATTTAAGCCTAAAACTGGCTTAAAATGTAACACAAACTAGTCCTTTCGGGCTTGATTTAAAACTTTTTTTTTTCTGTGTATAAAAGATATAAAGTGATTTTAAAGTTTGTCATGCAATTTCAAAAGGAATTCTTAAATTTCTAGAAATGTTTAGAGATTTTCATGAATTTTAACGAGGATTTCAGAAGATTTATGAGTTTGAAAATTTTTCTGGAATTTTTAAGGATTTCATGGAATTTGAAGATATTTCTAATACTTTTAATATAGATTTTAAAGAAGTTTCTGAAAATTTTAAGAGATTTTCACGAAGTTTAAGCGATTTCACAAGTTGTAAAAGGTTTCTAGGAATTTTTAGAGATTTTCACAAAGTTTAGCATAGATTTTAAGAGATTAGAGAAATAAAATATAATAAATTATGTAATATTGAAAATTTCTAATATTATAAGTTAGATTTTTTTTAATATGATACAAACTATTTTCGATTTCTAAATTAAATTCCACATCATTTGTTTTCCAGAACAAACCGTGACACTGATTACAGTGTAATTCATAAAAACATTTTCAAAATTCACCAAAATCCTTTAAAATCCTTTTAAAAAATACCATAGATTCTCTTATATAATTTCACATTTAAAATTACTAAAATTCTTAAAAAATCTTAAAATTCATATAAACCAGCGAATGATTCTAACTGGTTACATAGGTAATTTCACAAAAATATTTTTTTAAGCAAATAAGTACTATGAATAATTCTAAATCTAAAATTAATATTGAAGAAGACTGTTTATTGAAGAAAACTTTGTTGAAGTATACAGCTATATCTAAGGTAAATTTAATTACGCAGAGAGAGATAATATCGCTCATTCTACTTCGCCATGGTTATGTTGTCTATAATTGTTGGAAGTAAACTCATCCGTACTTAGAAGTTTGTTCGTGCTTCACATTCCTGAATTTGAAATACGTTGATGTAATACATGATCCTGTGGTTAACTTGAATTATAACTACAATTCGAGAATCTGCATATTATGGATTTTCTGGAAATTCTAGAACTTTTGGTGAGGGGCTTTGCAATATATATATATTGCAATATATATATATGTATGTAGTCTCTTGTAATAGTTCCGGGATACTTAGCAGATCTGAAAGCGAATCTGCAAAGGAAGCTATCGGTCTCCGGGGAAGAGCTTGCTTATGTATTTTGGGTAAACCGTACATTCCTGATAGTAATGGAGCACTTCTATATTTCACAAATACCACCAGTACTCCTTGATACTGTTAAATTTATTCATTTTATCAGTTAAAATTACCATTCTTTCTTTACAATACAATAATTATTATCCGCGCGCATATAGAGAACACTAGTTATTCATAATTGAATTATAAAGCATTTACTTCATCATAATAAACTGTTTTAAAAGTGAAATTGAATGGCATTGAAAACATTTATAGTCGTCGAAGAAAATATTGATTTTGATGCGAAAAGCAAAATATTCTAATGTTTTCTTTCCATGGCTGGCTATTTGGTACACATTTTTGCGTGATTGTAGGCCCTGCATTTGGTTTCTTGTATTTATTTTTCGACGAGATCCACCGCGGGGAAAAATTACCAATAGTTGGAAAATAAACAAAGCACAAAATAGACTTGGGGGTAGAAATAATGCTGCGTTAACGTAACAGAAAGAGAGCTGAAATCGATCGCGATTCCCCCGGGATGGTGATGCATCGAAAAATGGGAATTATTTTCAAGCACATACGGTTCTCAAACTTCAATCCATCTAATTGAAGTCCAGTTCGTCATTCACGAGCATTGAACATTGAAACTCTGCAATGTATCTCATGTCGCGTTTCATATCCATTAGACTGGATAAAAAAACGTATTTTCTGTTCTCTTAACAAATATTATTTATTACATTCTTTTATGTCAGATTTTTTTGTTTATTACATTTCCCTATTTGTATTCATTTTTTATGAATTTCTTATGTGTTTACTGAAAATATGCTTCTTGCGTGGAGGTTTAGAGAACGAAGAAGTGGGAAGAAAAAGTAAACATTCATATGAAAGACAATTTTGAATTATGTACATACCTTCTCTGAGAATTGTGTTGTAGGGAAGATGAAGCAGAGAGCGATGGAAAGGATCAGAGAGAGAGAGAGAGAGAGAGAGAGAGAGAGAAAGAGAGAAATGGATATTAACAGTGAGAGGAGAAAGGGAATATTGGTTTTGTTCTGGGAGGATTGCTCGTTTCCATGAATGATGCATTTGCAAATATCGATTAAACGCTTGATAATTTCAAATATGAACTTCTTACCTTAAATCCTCTTCGTCGTAAATTGAAGCAAAACATTTCAAAATCAATTTATCTTGTAATAAGTCTTATAACTCAAGCCATGAAACCTTTTCGAATAAAATTTTTACCAAACAAATGTTTGACAAACGAAAATTTTAATCGAAAAACTAGGAATGTAGTAAACTTCCCTCGTGCTTTTTTGCGTGTGTCCATTCTCATATATACAATTAAAGCGACAGAAACTTTGTGCAAAAAGAATTCCAATTTAAAATTGTTAATGTTATTCAGTCATGCATTCCTCAGGTCTGTATACCTGTGAAAAATTTTCATAGTAAACGCCCGCCTATACAGAGGAGCGTTTTATGTACAGTAGGTACACGAAGTTTACGATCTCGAGAGAGCTAGCGTGTGTCGTGGATGTATTATGTACGCTTTTGTTATGCCCCTGGATGGAGAGCCATTTTGAATGAATGACGAGCTGCTCCATTCTCATTTTCTCTCTATTATATGAGCTTTCACCTGATTAAAGCTCGACAGGATCTCAATGGAAGGTCACAATGTGTCTTTCATCTTAATTAGTTTTTTAAATAACTCATATATGAAAGAGATATCGAAATCAGCACCAACATGCTTTTCTCCTCTATTTATATATTGAGAGATTAATAAAATTTAATTAATAAAAAAGAGCAGGTTCGCTTTTCTATGCACGTTGAATTTGATTTAATCTCCAATAAGCTTCTTATTGGAAATTGTATCGGATATTAAATAATATGCATAGTTAGTTTTAAATTTCATGTCGAGCTTTTTATGAGTAAAATAAATTGAACCTACTTGTGCTCACTGAAATTAATTCCCCTTGTGGGAGCAAAACACATATCGTATGCTTTCTTTCATTAATGTTGCAAGGCTATATCAACTCTGTCTAGTCGACTTTAATACCAGGAAGCAATTGTCTTCAGCTTGGTATTAAAGATTTCATACGCGAATTTAAAACTGTTGGTTGCCTTATCAAAGTAGGGAGTAAAATCCTAAATGCCTTCTGAGAGGCAGCGAAAGTTGCTAAGTAATTATCTGGAACGATCTCGACGTTTTATCAATTAGCACGTCAGACACATCCCTTCAGTGCTACGATCGAGTCTTAAGAACGTCTTCAGCCCTTTAGTCGGCTGCGACCCATCGGAGAGCTCTTTGATCAAGCCAAGATGAACGACCTAGCAAGAACGCACACTCCTCTGAGAAAGATGGCCACAGAGAGAGAAACGAGATATGCTTGAAGACAAAAGGAGGCAAGCTCATAATTTCAGGATAAGGAAAGACGAATTTCAAGTCAGATAATAAAAAGAGCTTAAAAAGCCAAAAGCCCTGTGTTAAAAATGGTCTTCTTTTAACAAAAGGCACTTAAGTCATCCCATTTTTTGCTGAATTGATTAAAAATTCGCCCGATATAACTGAAAAATATACGAAGTACATAATATTTATGCAAAATGATAAGATGCGACTTCGAATTTTCTACTATAGTTTCGTATTTGCGATGAAAATACAGGATGTATAAAAGCTCTCAAGTAACCTCGACTGACCTAGACTAAACCGGTCAGGTGGAGACTAACGCAAATAAATTGCTGAGAAATCGAATTACTTCCTTCCCTCGACGCATTATAGTCGCTCGGATAGGCAAGAAAAACGAACTATCTCCCGATAAACGAAATGCCAGTTGTGTCTGATTCTAGCTTCCGTATTTTTTATGTACTCCTTGATTTTAATCTGCAGAGGCCATCTAAGTGAAAATTATGATCTAATTTCATTAGTAATTTATTAATACAAGAACGAACATTATTTTTCAATATTATACAATTGATTATATTTTATTTCTCTAATCTCTTAAAACCTATGCTAAACTTTGTGAAAATCTCTAAAAATTCCTAGAAACCTTTTGAAAAGCCATGAAATTCTTTAAAATTCTCACAAAATCATTAAAATGTCAGAAAAATCTCTCGAAATCACCTAAAATTATTTGAAATTTCATAAAATTTCTTAACATTTCAGGATAATATATCAAATTCCTTAAAATTTCACGAAATATCCTAAAATCCCATATAATTTCACAAAATTGTTAAACATGCACATAAACAACTTCTAAATCATTAATCTCTTGAAATCCATGTTAAAATTTAAAAATTTTTAAATTCATAGTGAAAATTTCTAAAAATTTCTAGCAACCTCTGGAAATTTCTCAACTCTTAAAAACTCTTCAAATCGTGAAAAATTCTAAACATTCACAGATTCTTCTTGAAATTCTTTAAAATTCTACGATATCATTTAAAATCCCATTATCTCCCATGAAATCTTTAAAATTCCCATAAAATTCCCTTAAAATTACTAGATTTTCAATGTACCTATTTTGAGTTTAGACTCGGGACAAATAATGATTATTAACGAAACCAATTTCAAATTCAATTCACGCGGAATTTAGGATTCGGCAAGTATCTTACAAAGATTTTAAAATCCCTTAAAATTTCACGAAATATCCTAAAATCCCATATAATTCTACAAAATCGTTTTAATATCCTAAAAATCTCTTGAATTTCAAATCATAAAATCAGTAAAAATCATTTAAAAATCATGAAAAATGCACACAAAAACCTAAAAAATCATGAATCTCTTGAAATCCATGTTAAGATTAGTGAAAATCTCTAAAAATTTCTATCAATCTCTGAAAATTTCTCAATTAACTCTTAAAATCTCTTAAAATCATTAAAGATATCATCAAATTCCATGAAATCCTTAAAACTATTAGAAAATATTTTAAAAATCATAAAAAGCTTTTGAAATTTCTGAATAAAATTCTACGATAACATTTAAAATCCCATTATCTCCCATGAAATCTTAAGAAAATTCCATAAAAATCCTATTCTTTTCAATATATTTTGAGTTTAGACTCATGACAAAATAACACTTTTTGTTGCTATAGAAGCAACAAAAATTGTTTGGTTGTACCTACCAAATTCTGGTTCTTTCAACAAAATGTTTGTTGAACCAAGAAAATTGATTTGAACCAACAAAATCTCAGTTTTGGTTGAATTAACAAAACTTTGGGTGGATCAACAAAAATTTGGTTGGCACAACCAAAAATCTTTGTTGCTTCTATAGCAACAAAATTTTTTGTTGTCCGCACCAAACATTTTTCTCAGTGAATGATTATTAACGAAACCAAATTCAAAATTTCAAATTCAATTTACGCGGAATTTACAATTCGGCAAGTATCGATTGTTGAAAATCACTATCGATACTTACACGACGAATCAAAAGTACGGAATAGGCGTTACGATATTTCGACCTCGACTCAATCATCTTTTTAGAATAGATCACGAGACGTAACTCCTCTTCTCATAGTTTGAACATAGGTCTGATACTTTTGATGAAAGGCGTCACTTCTCTGCTGATTCCAATTAAAAAATGTCTTTTAGGATCTTTCAATACCAACTGCATAAAAGACAGCGATAATTAATGATATTGTGTCTATTTATAATGAATCAACATCACATTGTATTAATTTTAATAAGAATGTTTTAGCTTTGGTTGTAGGAGGATTACACAGACCCTTTCACATTATTCTTCTAGATTGAGCGCTCTAAGGCAGCAGATACATGTCAGATCTAGCTAATTATCACAAGCGGCTCTACTTAAGCTAATTAGTACAGCCAGGCTGAGTGATCGATGGGGAGAGTGCTATAGTTCGTTGATTTCCGAGTCCTACACTAACATCAAGAACTTCCTGCAGCCAGTAAACAAAGGAATACATACGTGCTCACTAACACTTATAACCATAGACATGTATTTTCTGTGTCGGGTTACTCGCTGCTCGATCGTTAATCTAGGTGCGGCAATTTCGAACCATTTGATCCTGCCGCTACGATTCCCTTCAGTACCTACTTTTGTTAACATTGTGTGTATTGAAGGATGGTATCATGATCTATGCGGAACTGATACAGTCCAGGCTACAATTACCTTTATTAAGACATTATACTTTTAAGGGATATAGATCTTTAGAGCAGGATTTCAAAGTTTAAACAAGGTGTATTATAATTTATCAATCGGCATAATTTGCAGTGAAGCTTTTAAGGATATCCTAACGTATTCATTATTAATTTAAGAACCGTGAGGATTGAACAAGTATAATCAGTATTAGGACCGATTCAGACAAAGGATACCATCAGTTGGCATACACCACTAATCAAGGCTTTCCACTTAATTTACCCGCGTAATTAACCGTCTCACTCAGCTTTGTTCTAACAGAAACCATTCCCAAGCCTCAACTATGTGTTCCATTACAATTTCCTCTAAAATGTTTCAGGAAATGTTGGAAAGACATGCAATATTTATATATTTAGATAATCATATTTTTCCTGTGTTGGAAAGAGGGCTTGGAAAAGGGGGTTGAAATTGGAATGAGAAAATGGTTTCATCTGAGGAAATGAGGTTTTCGATTTGATGTGATATGTTCCAGTTACCTTGCAAATGAAATTTAGTGTAAACCCTTTTATCAAAGGACATTCTTTAGTGTGCATTTTGAGTTACATCTACAAGCATACAATAGGATTGCAGATTTTCTCATGTAAACGGTTCAAGGTAATTACACTAAGTCATCTCGACGAGGATCATTACGAGTAATTAGACGGAATTGCCACTTGAATCTGGTTAATGGGTCTTTTGTGCTCACGCATCATTCGACTTAAATCTAAGCATGGATTACTGCTCTTCAAGCTTTTGCAATACGTCAAAAGTGGATTGTCGTTCTGCTTAATTCCCATTATAAAAATGTACGTTATGACCTTACATTTCTCGCTGAAAGATATTATTTTTTATTTCCCTACGTTTCCTGCCAAGCATTTTGCATAGATCCTTTATGACACGCAAGAAATGGAAATTGGAGGATGAAGCGATGCTCTTACAACTTTAATCGTTTTTAAAACTTTACTAGACGCCCACCTTATAAAATTATCTCCTCGAGCTATACGATAAGGATCTTGGGGCTCGCCTGTTAATTTCATAATCATCCCTGCAAACTCAAATCCTTTTCTTCTTCCTCTCGAAACTCAGTCGGATTATCAGCTTATTTATTAAACATTATTTTTTGAATTTTCTGTGGGAAAATAAGTATATAAATAAATAAGCTTATAAATAGAGATAAATCTATTCTAAAAAGATGATTGAGTCGAAGTCGAAATATCGTAACGCCTATTCCGTACTTCTGATTCGTCGTGTAAGTATCGATAGTGATTTTCAACAATCGATATTTGCCGAATTGTAAATTCCGCGTAAATTGAATTTGAAATTTTGAATTTGGTTTCGTTAATAATCATTCACTGAGAAAAATGTTTGGTGCGGACAACAACAAATTTTGTTGCTATGGAAGCAACAAAGATTTTTGGTTGTGCCAACCAAATTTTTGTTGAACCACCCAAAGTTTTGTTAATTCAACCAAAACTGAGATTTTGTTGGTTCAAATCAATTTTCTTGGTTCAACAAACTTTTTGTTGAAAGAACCAAGATTTGGTTGGCACAACCAAACAATTTTTGTTGCTTCTATAGCAACAAAAAGTTTTGTTGTCCGCACCAAACATTTTTCTCAGTGTTATTTTGTCATGAATCTAAACTCAAAATATATTGAAAAGAATGGGATTTTTATGGAATTTTTTTAAGATTTCATGGGAGATAATGGGATTTTAAATGTTATCGTAGAATTTTATTCAGAAATTTCAAAAGCTTTTTATGATTTTTAAAATATTTTCTAATAGTTTTAAGGATTTCATGGAATTTGATGATATCTTTAATGATTTTAAGAGATTTTAAGAGTTAATTGAGAAATTTTCACTAATTTTAACATGGATTTCAAGAGATTAATGATTTTGTAGGTTTTTGTGTGCATTTTTCATGATTTTTACGAAATTCAAGAGATTTTTAGGATATTAAAACGATTTTGTAGAATTATATGGGATTTTAGGATATTTCATGAAATTTTAAGGGATTTTAAAAGCTTTTTAAGAGTTTTATGAGGTTTTAAGGAATTTTATCAGATTTCTAATAATTTGAAGTGATTTCGAGAGATTTTTCTGATATTTCAATGATTTTGTGAGAATTTTAAAGGATTTCATGGAATTTGATAAGATTTCTATGTAATATTTTTAAGGGATATAAAATATATAAATAGATTTTAAAGTTTGTCATGGAATTTCAAAAGGTTTCTAGGAATTTTTAGAGATTTTCACAAAGTTTAACATAGGTTTTAAGAGATTCGAGAAATAAAATATAATAAATTATATAATATTGAAAAAGAATACAAATGCGCGAGCGGAGCGCGCTTTTGTTTTAGTGTTATAAAATAAGGAACTAAGAACTCATGGCGAGAGATTTTGGCGTATAAAAAAAAGTGGGAAATGCATGTAAGATAGCCTCTTTGGAAGGGAAAATGCTAATTTACCCACTATCTCGACTTTCCGCAAACAGCGAGGTTCGCTTAATAACTACTGTCCCAGCCTCTCGCATCGAATTTCCAACAGCCCATTGGCCGGTGAACCGTAAAGATAAGAGTCATCGAAAGCTTGTGCACCTCGAGTCGATATTTTTGTATCGCGTGTTGCACACGTTGCATATCGTCAACAGTTTTGCATGAAAGGCGGTGGGCGAATTGAAGAAATATAATGCGCGCTTCGCGCGAGGGTCAATAATTTTCCACTGACCGAAAGGGGCAACGCGATCTAAACACGAACTGCACAGTTACGGGCAAATGTAATTATTTCACATAGTACTTGATTAGACCCAGAGTGGTACGTCGAGTGTATAAATGCTGTTATAAACTCTCAATGTGTGTATGCAGCTTTAACAGTAAAGCCACGAGCTTCCATCATTTAGTAATGAATGCAGAGATTTCTGCTATGAGGCACATTTTTCTGCATTAATAGCTTTGTGAATAATTTTACAGATATTTATTATCTTTTATATAAAGTTATAAACTCGTGTAGAGTTAAAGAAATCTGATAAATTTCGATCATAATAAATTTGTCTCATTTCATCGTTAAAACTATTAAGCATGTTTGTGCCATCAATTTGATGAGGAAGTAAACATTAAACATCCACTCCAGTAAATTGCGTTCTCAAAATGTCTAACTTGTTTCAATTACGTGAATAGATAGTTTGGTACGTGTATCTCTTAAACGAAAATTGCTTTATTAATTAAATTAATATAAATGAAATTTCCCCTTGTATGGTACAAATATATGGACCAAAAAGAAAAATCGTAAATAATGATCATTCAAGTTAATATTATTCATACAATTATTATGGTATCTTTTAATGATTATAATTATTACACATACATTTTATCTACAAACGACATTTATTCACAACTATGTAATATTCCATTTCGCGCTCCTAATGAATTCAACTTTGTACAACAGAAATTAATTTACCTATTGTGACACCCTCTCTTTGTAGTTACAGCTGCATTCAAACGACAAAAGAAAAATTCAAAATCCCAATTGGCTTATTCCAATTATCGTGGGCAGCATCTGTTTAAATAAACATCGCCACACATTTTCGAGTAACCAGTAACAACTCTCGATGAATTTGAAATTCATTAAAATTTAATCTTCGACTTCAATAATTAATCTCATGATAATTAACGAATAATTAATTCTACTATTTCGGGCCATCCTTTTTTGCGAAATTAACGTTGAAGAAAATTACAAGTCACCACCTAAGCTAGAATCCAAAATTACGTTACGCTCAACATTTCTACTTTAATTAAATTCTCGTTGGATGCTGTCCAATCTTTCGAAATTATTAAATTTAGGTCAATAGGGCAATGAAAATATCCTGGAAATAGATTCTAAATGCAACCTTGAAATTTAGACAAAATCTAATCCAAGACTTTAATCTTGAGCTTGACGTTTTCTGGTGTAGTTCCGTTCATGTTTATCTCCTTTTGTGCTTATCTGGATTTGTGTCAGTTAAGCTATACTTAGTGCATTATAAGCATATATCTTCTTCGTTTAGCCTCTTATAACCCTGCTTTCTTGAATGGATTGTTTTCAACATGCGTGCAATTTTATAATTGAATTAAACTCCATAACGATTATAAAATTATTTTTAAAAAAATACTGCATTGTCCACTAATTAATATATTATGATATTTATTATGTAAAAGCAAAATGTCCAGCTGGCTCGAAACTCAAAGTGGTCGGAACCGTTGACAAATTTACCATGTCTCTCGGTATTTGTTATTGATTAACTTTTATGGTACAGTTTACCCATGAGAGTCAGCGAAGCTTCAATGCTCACAGTCTGTGTGCTTTGAATTTTCACGAGCTCCAACCCATAGTTCTAATGGCCTCCAGTAATCACCACAATTTTCCAATCCCTGCATTTTGTCCTTCAATATTCTGATGAAGTACGTGAAAGATATGAGGACAAATTCAAACAATATAGATAATGGACATAAAAGCACCTTTTATTCTAATTATGTGTATTTACAGAGTGTTTATCCAACCTGGAAAACCTGGAATTACCAAGGAATTTTGTTATACTTGGAAAAACCTGAAAATGTCAGAAAAATTTTTCGAGCATACATAATTTCTTTTTAACAAATTAGTTACCGGGATAGCGAGCAAATCCGGGAAATCACCATTATATTTTATTTCCAAATTTAAATAATTGTAATTTAAACATTAAAATCTATTCTAAAAAGATGATTGAGTCGAAGTCGAAATATCGTAACGCCTATTCCGCACTCCTGATTCGTCGTGTAAGTATCGATAGTGATTTGCGACAATGGATATTTGCCGCATCGTAAATTCCGCGTGAATTGAATTTGAAATTTTGAATTTGGTTTCGTTAATAATCATTTTGTCACGAGTCTAAACTTAAAATAGGTACATTGAAAATCTAGGAATTTTTAAAGATTTCATGGGAGATAATGGAATTTTAAATGTTATGGCAGAATTTTAAAGAATTTCAAGAAGTTTCTGGGAATTTTTAGAATTTTTCACGACTTTGATCAGATTTCAATCGGACTTGAAGGTACTTTTATGACTTTTAAAATATGTATTATGTGTGATTTAAATAAGGAATTTAATACTGTATAGGGAATTTTATTCAGGAATTTCACAAGCTTTTTAGGATTTTAAAAAGATTTTGTAGAATTTACAAAGATTTTGAAGGTTTTCGTCAAAATTTAAGGGTTTTCAAAAAATATATCTAATTTTTAAAAGATTTTGTAATATTTTTAAGGATTTCATGGAATTTGATGAAATCTTTAATGATTTTAAGAGATTTTAAGAGTTAATTGAGAAATTTTCAGAGATTGCTAGAAATTTTTAGAGATTTTCACTAATCTTAACATGGATTTCAAGAGATTCATGATTTTTTAGGTTTTTATGTGAATTTTTAAGGATTTTCAAGTGACTTTTAAGAAATTCAAGAGATTTTTAGGATATTGAAACGATTTTAAGGGATTTTAAAAGCTTTGTAAGAGTTCTATGAGATGTTAAGGAATTTGAAATATTATCCTAAAATTTTAAGGAATTGTATGAGATTTCTATTAATTTTAGGTAATTTCGAGATTTTTTTGATATTTAAATGATTTTGTAATATTTTTAAGGATTTCATGGACTTTAATGAAATCTTTAATGATTTTAAGAGATTTTAAGAGTTGAAACATTTCTAGAGATTGCTAGAAATTTTTAGAGATTTTCACTAATTTTAACATGGATTTCAAGAGATTAATGATTTTGAAGTTTTTTATGTGCATTTTTAATGATTTTTAAGTGACTTTTAAGAAAATCAAGAGATTTTTAGGATATTAAAACGATTTTGTAGAATTTTATGAGATTTTAGGATATTTCGTCGAATTTTAAGGGATTTTAAAAGCTTTGTAAGAGTTTTATGAGATGTTAAGGAATTTGAAATATTATCCTAAAATTTTAAGGAATTGTATGAGATTTCTAATAATTTTAGGAAATTTCGAGATTTTTTTGATATTTAAATGATTCTGTGAAAATTTTAAAGGATTTCATGGAATTTGATAAGATTTCTATACAATATTTTTAAAGGATATAAAAGATATAAAGAGATTTTAAATCTTACCATAAAATTTCAAGAATTTTTCTGGAAATTTTAAGAGATTTTAAAGTTTGCCATGGAATTACAAAAGGTTTCTAGGAATTTTTAGTGATTTTCATGAATTTTAAACTGGGTTTCAGAAGATTTATGAATTTGAACATTCTTCTGGAATTTTTAAGGATTTCATGAAATTTGAAGATATTTCTAATACTTTTAATAGATTTAAAAGGATATAAAAGGCATTCGAATTGTTATTGTTGAATTTTAACATAGATTTTAAGAGATTAGAGAAATAAAAACCAATCAACTTTGTTATTTTTTATGGATATAGGTGTAAGCATGAATAAAATATATACCTACAAAATTCTGATACCTAGATGCCAGGAGTTGGAATTATATTCAGACTGATGACTCGAGGCGTTTGCCTTCGGAAAATGGAACCCATCACCTGAAAGTTTCGCTTAAAAGGTTTCTGTGGCTTGGACTCAGGCTTGGAAGAAATACACGACACCCATGAATCGCTATACTCGTATGTTTGTGAAACTGCACATGAGTATGATTACTTCTCAGCCATGTGAGAATAAAAATGCACACGTATGAGCGCTGTCAGTGTCGGTTCCTAGCTTGTCGATTTGTATACATCGATTCCACCTCTTTCGTCAAAGAAATGAGGCTCAATGTATATCTGTCTAAATCGTCAATACTCTCGCTCGAAAGTGAAGCGAATGCTTTTGATCGACACCTGGAATCATCCAGAATCTACAAACACAATCAAATTTATTGTGTTCTTAAGCTCGGGATTTTATCGTCATCAACATATATTGTTTGGATAGTTTCTTTAGGAACTATAAATTAACCATTTTTAATGTATTTTCTTACATCTTTGGCTTTAGAAACAGACGGCTTTCATAATCATGATGGATTCGATAGCCTACTAGATTATTTTATTAGATTAAGTAACTTCATCTTTTCAAAAGACTTTTAAAAATACTCTCAGCGCTCTTTATTAACGCCTTGTGTATTCGGATAGCGGCATTGCCTTATCCTGAACGCTCAGGAGCATTAAACGCAAGTATAGCGCCGTCCTCCAATTCCGGAGGGAATTTAAAAGAAACAGAAAAGAGCATATATATAGATTAGACAAGGAGAGAAGAATGAAAAGAAGGCTAGAGAGGAAGCTGCCAATAGGAATTTTATGCTACACACTTTTCTATTTACCGCTGAGACTTTTACCAGATAAATAACTTACTTTGTGGATCGAGCAGGCGTTGTAAAGTTGCCATTGTATATCACTCTGGATGAGAACGCGGTTTCATTCGCGGTAAAGCTCTGCTATAGTCTGAGCTTACACTTTTCAAAAGATTTCTTTATGTGATTTTATTTCTACAAGAACGAAAGCGCACTCCGCGCGCGCATTTGTCTTCTTTTTGAATATTATATAATTTATTATATTTTATATAATCTCTAATCTCTTAAAGTCATTAAAGATTTCATCAAATTCCATGAAATCCTTAAAAATATTACAAAATCATTTAAATATCAGAAAAATCTCTCAAAATCACCTAAAATTATTAGAAATCCCATACATTTTCTTAAAATTTTAGAATGACATTTCAAATTCCTTAAAATCCCTTAAAATTCGACGAAATATACTAAAATCTCATAAAATTCTACAAAATCGTTTCAATATCCTAAAAATCTTTTGAATTTCTTAAAAGTCACTTGAAAATCATTAAAAATTCACATAAAAACCTTCAAAATCATTAATCTCTTGAAATCCATGTTAAAATTAGTGAAAATCTCTAAAAATTTCTAACAACCTCTAGAAATGTTTCAACTCTTAAAATCTC
>UCOK01020122.1:33674-74974 GCA_900474325.1 Synergus umbraculus | reverse complement strand
TTATTATTGTTATTACCAGGGGGCTTAGCCCCCTGCGTGCTATACGCGCCAACCCCCATTTTATATTATTTTGCTATTTATTTTCTTTTTATTTTAAATATACCCGAATTAAGGACGTGTAAGACTCACCCGATCCCTACATTACCGACAATTTTTCTCTGCAATGCTACGTCAACATTTATTGAGATATCCAATTGAAAATTTCTAAAATTGATGCTGAAGCATTAAGGGCATGTAATACTTACCCGATCCCTACCTTACCGACATTTTTTTCTCTGTAACCCTACGTCTACATTTATTGAGATACCACATTGAAAATTTCTATATTTGAAGCTAAAGCCTTAAGGTACGTTTTTCTGGTCCTAAATATTGACATTTTTAAAAAAATAATTTTTTCAAAAATTTTTTTTTTATTTTTACAAAAAGTTAAGACCAGACAAACATACATTAGCATGTTTTCTTTAATTTTATAAATTTTCAATTTGATATCTTTATAAATGTAGACGTAGCGTTACAGAGAAAAAAATGTCGGTAAGGTAGGGATCGGGTAAGTAATACATGCCCTTAAGGACAAATACCAAACTATGACGTCACGAATTACCGACCGGACAATGTATATATTTCTTTTCCATCTTCTTATTTTTAAACTAAGTAAAATATCTCGTTGAAAATTTGAGAGATGGCTCGTATTTTGCAAGAAAAATATATTTTTCATAAATTTTTTATGTCCAGTGTCCACTATAGCAGATCATATGATGATTTACCAGGATTTACAAAGATTATGTGATCTGCTATAGTGGACATGGAAAACTGATGAAAAATATATTTTTCATAAATTTTTTATGTCCAGTGTCCACTATATCAGACCATATGATGATTTACCAGGATTTACAAAGATTATGTGGTCTGCTATAGTGGATATGGAAAACTGATGAAAAATATATTTTTCATGCAAAATACGAGCTCCAAGGGACGAGACAGCGATCGGCTAATATATTTTCTTTCATCTCTCAAATTTTCAACGAAATATTTTACTTAGTTTAAAAATAAGAAGATGGAAAAGAAATACATACATTGTCCGGTCGGTAATTCGTGACGGCATAGTTTGGTATTTGCCCTTAAGGTTTATCTGGTCCTAAAGTTTTACATTTATAACAAAAATTATTTTGAATTTTTTTTTATTTTAATACAAATTTAAAACAAAATAAACATACCTTAGCATATTTTCTTTAATTGTAGAAATTTTCAATTTGACATCTTAATAAATGTAGACGTAGCGTTGCAGAAAAAAGAATGTCGGTAAGGTAGGGATCGGGTGAGTCTCACAAGGCCTTAAATTTATGTTAATTTTGAGGAACTTTTATTTTGAATCAATAATGTTATAAATAATAATTATTCATTTATTTGATTCAATAAGGGCGTCTCTCATGTGGGGTCAAGAAGGGCGTATCGTCATGGGGTCTCGTGACCTTACAGGGGTCAATATGGGTACCAATAGGTATAGCGAAAGTTTCAGATGGAAAATCTTCTTCGCCTGCAGATTTCTATCCAAACGAATCTAAGATTTCCTTGAAGATTCCTATCCGACCCAATTAATTGGGATTTGATTCGGATAAGTCTTGGATTCTTTCGGATTGATGCGGATTGAAAAGCCGGTTCGGATAGAAAATTTTTGTGATGATTTTTCCACAAATATCGTTATCTTATCTGTCCATAAAATACATCATTTTTAGTTTTATACATTTTTATTATTATTCTGGTATAAATAATAATACGAAGAATTAATCTGTTTTCTTTTCTATTGAAGCTCTTCGAACCCAATTCATGCATGAAGGTTTGGCCCAAATCAAATAGTTGTCACGATTCATCAATGTAAAAGGGTAAATAAGTATAAAAAAAATATTGTAAATAAAAAATCCCTAATTTAGAAAAAGAAGCGTAATTCCAAAAATATAGTTTGCTATTTTTATTTTATTTTTGTTACTTTAGTAGGTGTTTTTTGTAATTTTTAGTTAACTACCTAATGCTTTCTTTATTTTGAATTTTGAATTTAGTTATTATTAATTGTTAGTTTAATTAGTTTGAATACACATAAAATTTTTAATTTAGTTAAATAGAAAATTCCCGAAAAAAACATAATACCAAAATTAAAATTTTTCGAAATTGAAATTACCCGACGTGAAAAATTCTGGATATTTTTGTTTAAAATTTATTTGCATAATTTTGTTTCGAACTTTTCAAGAGGAATTTTGAAAAAAAAATATTTTGGAAATGAATTTTAAACAAAAATTTGGGGAATTTTTAATGTCGGAAAACTTCAATTTCGGGAATTTTTAATTTCGCGATAGGCGATCAAATTAGCAATATCATCAGGTAGGAACTACTTGTTGCGACCAACGTGCACGCGACGTAGGGTTGAGAAACTTGAAATTCTTCCAACGGTTCTCAATGATCTCGAATGCAAATAATTTTCATAATTTACTGGAAATCAAGTTTACTAAAATTATAATTATTATTTATATATTATTAGTATATTTATTATTTCTCGAAATAATTAGTCTCACTTATTTCACTCAAAAAGGTGGAAATCCTATCCCAATAAATCCGAGTCCATTAAAAATCCATCTAAATTTTTAATCCGAGTAAATTCGACCAAATCCGAATTTTCAATCAAATCTCTGATTATTGATTGATATTTTGGGGTCAATTTGCATTAATTTGGATTAAAATTTCAGATTCGCTCTGATTCATTCGGATAGAATTTTTTTTCGAGTTTGAAGAATTTTTCTTTTTCAAATTATAAATTTGCTTACAAAGCAAAAAATTTTTTTATTTCCGTAATTTTTTCATAAAACGTAAAATTAAGAATCTGACCTTAAAATTGATTTTTTTTGCACTTTCCAGAAAAATTATAAACAGTATATAATTTTTTGCTCTGTATGCATATTTTTATTTAAAAAGTGAATAGTGCTACCGAGCAAAAAAATATCTAATTATAATATTTATTGAGTAAAATGAAGAAATCGAATCTTCGAAGAAGATTAGATTAGAGCTTCGGTTCAACGCCCTTAATTTCCTACAGCCGCAAAATAATCATATCAAAAATCAGTCCTATTTGTGTGAAATATTATTGAGAGGCCTTTCGAAAAAAAATGTCTTTCAAATATCCTTTGAAAGCTTCTTACATCAAAATCTTCCAATTTTTGTCACCTTTGAGATTTAGAAGGCTGACTGACTAAATTTGGTTTCTATTAAATTTTTCCACTTCTCCCCAATTTTCCCGCAGAAAATCAGAGGTTTTTTTAGACTTCCCTATCAATCATTAAAACGTCCTTTTGGAGCTGAATAGGAGCTTCAAATTATAGAAAATGAAATTGAACTGTGTTCGATGTATCGTCCTTTTTTTGAAAGATACGATTTTTCTGGCTGGAAAATATTAGTCTGGAAAAGCTATTTAATCTTGAATCGTGGGGTTGAGCAAAATCGATATTGCGTACTCGACACGGGAGTGTGGGCGCAGTAGTGGCGACGTTGAGGACTTGAATATTTTTTGAGGTCACCGCAGAGCGTAAAAACTGAATTCAAAGCAACTCTCTTACCTAAAAGGTGCGAATACACACCTTCGAAGGTTGTCTGTATTTCAGAAAAAATTAGGTCGAACTAGAAAAATTGAATCTCACCCCTAAGAATCTTGAAATAATTATTTATGAAATACATATAATAATAAAGAAATTTTGTAATAATTGGACAAAATACTAAAGACTTGAGATTAAAATGATAAAAAAGATCCTCATTTTTCTTTTTCTGCAGGAATCCTATCCGAATGAATTCGAGTCAATCCGACATCAACTAAAAAATTCTTGTCCGATTCAAT
Source organism: Synergus umbraculus (assembly GCA_900474325.1). NCBI lineage: Eukaryota > Metazoa > Arthropoda > Insecta > Hymenoptera > Cynipidae > Synergus > Synergus umbraculus. The sequence goes on along the minus strand of UCOK01020122.1, from coordinate 71,100 downwards.
CCGAATGAATTCGAGATCCAATTCATTGATCGCGGATTCAATCGAATTAATTCGGATTAGCGTCGGATTCTGTCGGATTGAAAAGTTGATTAGGATTAACCTCGGATTCATTCAGATTGATTCCGATTAAAAATATTTTCCAGATGAGTTTCGTATTCATTTGGATTTTTAATTGATTCGGATTCATTCGGATTAATTATATATTATATATAATAGTATAGTATAGAAAATTCTTTAATAGTTGAAATAATAAGGCTATTCCTATTATTATTTATTTTTTACTTGAGATATTTATATGTGTATATATTTTTAAATTGTATTTTAATTAATGTTTTATTTTACAGCTTCCTCGACGATTTGGATCGATTAGGTGCGAGGGAGTATCAACCTACCGAACAAGATATTCTTAGAACTCGAGTGAAAACGACCGGAATTGTCGAAGTTCACTTTTCCTTCAAAAATCTTAACTTTAAGTAAGTATGAAAAATTTATTACCGTATAAAAATAAAAAATAAACCATAAAGATAAAGATTTTATTCATCATGAGTGAGTCGATTTTCTGCTTTAAGACTGACGTTTAAAAACACTTTCAAGTTTTTTTAACAATTTTACTTAAATATTCTTAATTTTTAATTATTTATTTTATTAATTATCAAAATTTTTTAAGGTTCAAAACTTGAATCCTTCCGAATTCCTTAACTGCAATCAAGTTTTGAACCATATATATATTCCAAAGAATGTCTTAAAAATTCGGGCTACTTTAAATTTGAAATATACAGAAGTTTGAGAGCTTCAGAATTTGGAGCCTCTAAAATTGAAATTATTTTATAAGTTAGAATTAAACTAAGGCGTTTTGAAATTTGAATTTCTCTCATTTTTCACTCTTTAATTTGACAAAAATTATTCTGCAAGCCTAAGTTCAAATAAATTAGAACGTTTTACAAATTCTGGTTCTTTTAAGAGGATTGAATTCAGGTACAATTTTATAGTAAAAAATATTTAAAAAAACGTGTCAGGAGTTTAGAAAAAAGAGAAAATAACTCGTGTTTATGTTTCATTTGGGCGAAAAAAGATCTACCTCGACGAGTAATGACCTCGACTGTGTAGTAACTTTTCTTTTACTGGTACATGTGGGTCGTTTTACAAAGTTTGTGTATTCTAAAGAGGAAGAGACACTATCATAACGTCGAGATCTCAGTTTTTTTTCTGAAAAACTGTCCACGATGTCAAGAACATGTCATGCATTTTCATCCCTATTTAAATTACTCATAATTTTCTAGACCAGATGGAGAATTTTCATAAACAAATCCAAATTGGATTAATTTTCAGCTTCTCTAATTTATTTTTCAAACTTTCACATTAAATCTAAACCAGAGGAGTCGAAATAAACATTGTGCATTCTTCAAAGCACCTAAATTGAATTTAATTCAGTTTGTTTTGTAAAATGAATAAGGAAATGTTGAACTAGATTTTTATGAAAATTAAAATTAATTTAAGGTTGTCTCAATTCCAAAAGCATCGGAATTTTTTTAATTAAAAATAATTTTCCAAATTGGTTCAAAGTTTTAGTCTGAAAATTCCTTAATTTTCATTTTACTCAACAAACATTGTATTAAAATTATATATTTTTTCGCTCTGTACCTACGCATATTTCTATTAAAAAAGTTAATATGTAGTTTCTTTTAGTTTTTTCTTTATCTTTAAAAATATTTAAATGGAGAGAATAGGCTCAGAAAATTGTTTATGATATTAAATTTTTAGTTTTATATTCAGTGCAAAATGAAGGTTGAAAATAGACCCAGAATAAGCGAAATATTCAAGGCGAAAATGAATGTATGGAAACAATATAGAAAATGAAATTAGCCACTTTGTCGGAGGCATTGTACACTACAAGCTGCACAATCAGCATTGTTAACGACGTTTAGGGTGTTCCTCGTTCGGTGATGCTAAACGAAGCACGTAGTCATTCTTCCACACAATTTACCAAAATAATTGACAAAATCACGAACGTATTTTCATTTATCAAAAAAAAAATTCTACAGACAATTTTTCAATTCTCAGCTTTTAATTTCCTTATTGTCTCTAATTAAAATATTTTTTGCGTAAAACGAAAACAACATTTCAAGGTCAGAATTCAAATTCCCAGTTTTCCGCAGAAAACATTAAAATCAAATTTTTTTTGTTGATAATATATAATATTATAATATTTTCTGAGTAAACTGAAGAAAGTGAACTCTGATGTTTGAACACGAAACTTGAAATTCGATTTCCTCATTTTATTCAACAAATATTATATTTAAATATTTTTCCGCTCTATATGCATATTCTTATCTAAAAATTGAAAAGTGCTACAGAGCGAAAAAATATCTAGTTACAATATTTATTGAATAAAATGAAGAAACAGAATTTTCTCATTGGAACTTGAATACCACGCCCTTAAATGAAGAGTTAAGGTGATCTGTTCTAACGATTTATTTTTTTTCAGATTGTTTGACGTCGGCGGTCAAAGAAGTGAGCGTAAAAAATGGATTCATTGCTTCGAGGATGTGACTGCGATCATTTTCTGTGTTGCTATGTCCGAATACGATCAAGTCCTGCACGAGGACGAAACCACGGTTAGTTCCATGCAAAATTTTCCTAATTTCTTTTTCTAGGGTTTTTTTTTTTTTTCATTTTTCTAGTTATATGATAATTTACAAGATATTTGATAGTCCTAATGTATTTTCGATCGATAAATGTCGAAGGACAGTTTTTGAGGACCACGACTTTTTTAGTCGATCGATCTTTAGCGATAAAACCTGCACGATTCGTCTTTCTCGAGTGACTTGGAACGAATCGAATTACCGTCTCTGTGAGCGGAAAACGGAATTTTCTCTTCCGGATTAGACTCTGCGATCGATCACAGGGCCAGCGCCCGATTCGTGCGAATAAGCTGGTCACTTCTTACATTTGAAATAAAAGCGCTAAATATCTGAAAAAAAATTTCTTTATGGGTATTTACTTGATAAACATTAGAATTAGGTATTTTTCGCTATGTAGAGGTACTTATTTTTTAAATTGTGAGTACAGAGCGAGAAAATGCCTAATTTTAATATTTTTTTCGTAAAAGGAAAAAATTGAATTTGGAGTCTAAAATTCGAATTCTTCGTTTTGTGTTAAAAGTATTGAAACTAAATCATTTTCCGCTCTGTAGCCACAATTCTGGTTTGAAAAAGAGTATATGTCTACAGAGTGAAAATATATCTAGTTGTTGTAATATTTATTGGGTGAAATGAAGAATAGAACTTGAGTCCAACATTTTTAAATAAAAAAAGAGACTTTATAAAATTTAAATTTTTAATTTAGGAAGTCTTTGTTTTGAAATAGAAACCATGATTTATAAATTGAAACTATTCAAAAAGAATTGTCTTCACATTGGGAAGTAAGAAGAATTTGAAAATTTCTTCAATTTTTAGAATTATTTTTAAACCCATATTGCAAAAAAATATCGCTTGTAAGACGGTTTTTCTTCTCGTTGTAAGTCTTTTTTATAAATATTTTTCATTGCACCTCCATTTCTGTTTTTTTATCAAATCTTATTAAACACTTTTTAAATTTATTTTTAGCTTTAAAGTTGATCTGATTTCATTTATTTTGAGGAATTTGACAATGAACTTGTTTAGTTTTGTTGTGGATGTAGAAGGAGTAAAATGAAGAATTAGAGTAGCCAGTAGTGATTTGCCAGAACTCTCGCCAGAACTGGTGCACCTTGAATTTACGACTACAATTTATTCTTGAGCTGTGAAATAGATATGTTGTATATGTAACTACACTCGTTGACATCGTTAATCGCTGCCACCTGTTTCTTGATGCCATCTGAAGTTCTCCTTCCGGAACCTACAACTCTTTACTCTAAAGATTTATTGTTCGAGTAATTGTATTCTGCAAATCTCGATATAAAAAATTTTAAATGTAGTTAAGGGCGTTGGATCTAATTGTAAGTTTTAATAAATATTATAATTATATATTATTTCGCTTTGCAGTGAAATTTTAAAATATAAATTTTTTAAATGCTTACAGAGCTAAAATTTATATAATTAAAATATTTTTTGAATAAAATGAAAAGATATAATTTTTTATTAGAATTCAAATCCAACATTCTTAATTTCTTCTTTATAATATTTTTTTGCAATATTTTCCACTTTTCATAAATTTAAAATATTTGAAATTTGAATTAAGGGTGTTGGACCCAAGTTCTAACAAGATTCGATTTCTTTATTCTATTTTACAAATATTATAATTAGATATTTTTTCACTCTGTTTTGCTATTCACTTTTTGAATAGAAAGCATACAGAACGAAAAAATATAAAATTTAAATACTTTTTGTGTAAAACAAAGAATTTTAAATTAACGTCGAAATTTTTTCTATTTGTTTTACAACAAAGTATCAAAGTTGTGCATTCATTTGCTCTGTATGCATATTTCTATTTAAAAAGTAAACAATGCTACAGAGCGAAAAAATATATAATTAAAATATTTGTTGAATAAAATGAGGAATTGAATTGTAATTTTAGAAATTGATTTCAACGCCCTTAAAATAAGGGGGACTGAAATATTGATAACGTCCAAATTAAAATCGTCCATAATTCCTCAAAAATAAAGGATTTCAATTATACAGAAATTATTCCTTCCACATTTCAGAAAATTATTAAAAATGGTTGAATTGAAAAGTCCTGAAACTAGAACACTTCCAATTTTGAATTTTATAATCTTAAATTCTTCTAATTAAAAAATTTAAGAATTACATTCTCTTTCAACTGGAAATTTTCAATTAAATCTGTAATGCTTCTAATTTTAAGTTTTGATTGAATTTACAATTTGAATTGTTATTGGACACGCTTCAATTTAAAAATAATTTCTTGCATTTTCTTCAGCAGTCACTTGATTGAATTTTATGAATGAATTACGATGACGAATTCAAATTGCAGACAAAGAGTCTAGAAAGAATCAAGAATGACTCGAGCCTTCACGTAAGAAGGGATCAATTGTTTGGGTCACAGCACGTGGGATGATTTCTTTTTAATCCGAGAGTAAATTTTATAACACGTTCACTTTTCCTCTCGTGTCAAAAAGTCAATTGACACTAAAATCTTTAGCAGTTGGTGTTACAATTCTAAAAATGTTTCCATTTAGCATCTGATTAAAAAATAAAAATCCCACATTTCCATCTCCTTCATTAACTTCAATAACTCGTCATAAAAATATTTAAAACTAAGAATATTCTATCCTCAATTTCAGTGAAAGATTTTTTTTGTATTTCCTGACCTTAATAAATTGTTAATTAATGAAGAATTGCTTTTGCTGATCTTTGACCCTGGAACGTATCAGTTATTTTTCTCATTTAAAAGAGAGCAGATCATTTATTCAATTCACTTTTTATTTATTGTTTATAATTCATTCAAAGTACTTTGAGCTTGAAATATAGATTTATAGTGATGTAAAAGCTTTAACGTTACTTATAAATTAATTGAGATTAAAAATAAAGCTAAAGCATTAAGGTTTATTTAGTCCTACATTTTTATATTTATAACAAAACTTATTTTGCAATTTTTTTTATTTTAATACAAATTTAGGATCAGATAAACGTGCCTTAGAATATTTTCTTTAATTTTATAAATTTTCAATCCGATATTTCAATAAATTTAAAAGTAACGTTGCAGAGAAAAAATTGTTGTGCCTTAATGCCTGGAAATATTTTCGTATTTAAAACATAGAATTATGTTACTTTTATAAATATTTCAAATTGAAGCAGAGATACTTTCTGGGGTTAAAAAAATGTGAAGTTTTATTCCATCTGTGATGAAATGTTCCTAACAAGTTTCTTTATTTTTGGACGTAGAATCGAATGCAAGAAAGTCTAAAGCTATTCGACTCCATCTGCAACAACAAATGGTTCACGGATACGTCGATCATCCTCTTCCTGAACAAGAAGGATCTCTTCGAAGAAAAAATTCGCAAATCTCCTCTCACTATTTGCTTCCCCGAATACGCTGGTGAGTATTTTAGTTTTATTCTTATTTACCATTTATTATTCACAGCATATCATTTATAATTTTATTTAACAAATATTATAACTAGATTTTTTTTCTCTGTACACATATTTCTATTCAAAAAGTGAATTGCTTTCTGGCAATATAATATTATATTCCTAAAAAGAATAGTGCTATAGAAAGAAAAAAATACCTAACTATCATTTTTGTCAAGTAAAATGAAGAGGTCAAATTTTGGGATTAGAACTTGGATTCAATATCTTTAAAATTAAAATTGGAAAATTACATTTATTTCTATTATTTTAGAAAATTTGAAATTTTTATTTTTTGGAAAGGGAAAACATTTAAAAGATACGAGTCCGATTGTCAAGAAAGTATTCTTTCTTGGTAATTAAATGATATTCCAAATTAGAGTTGATAGATCAATACTAATTTTTTTCCTGTCAGAAAAGATAATTTGATTCCAGTGAAAAACGAGCGTAATGCATCTGCTTGCAGATTTAGTAAACAAAGCAATAAGAGCGTTTTGATTATTCATGTTTCTTATCGTTTCTCCTGACAATTATATTTACCGAAAGATATTCTTAGACATTTTTTAAAAGGAGAATTTCCTGTGAATATTTTTACAAACTGTTTTCATACCATATTTTTTCAGTTTTTACGATTATTTTAGCATAGTTTAAGCTTCGAGTAAACCCAAGGAAAATATCTTAAAAATTTTAGCCTTTTTTTAAAAAAATGTATAACACTTTAAACTCAAGATTTAAATTTCCAAAGCATTTTAATTCCTGTTCAAAAGTCAGATTTGTTCGTTCCATTTAATGTTTTATGTTATATTCTCCAATTATGTGAAATTTTAATTGAATTTGATTGTCAAATTGTGGAACTTTTAAATTCAGATTTTTTTTTAAATCCAAGAATGTCTTTAGAATTTGACCTGTAAAAATTTAACAGGAAATCAAAATTTAATTATTTACAATTTGAATTTTTCTCTTAAAATATTAAATTAATTTAAAAATACAGATATGGCCAAGCCATTATATATTATTATCTTTTATTCTTATTTGTTAAATATTATTATTTCAGGAGATTTCGAAAATATCAGTTCTAAAGGATTTCAAGATATTTTGAGTGATTTTAAAAAGTTTAAAGGTATTTTCATGTATTTTAAAGGAATTTCAATAAAATTAGTAAATATGTATTTAAAATAGTTTCATGATTTTCAAATAATTAAAAATTTTTTAAAAATATTTTATGGGATTTAAAGCGATATTAAAGAATTTTACTCTTGAAATCTTTTGAAATCTCTTTAAATCTCTTTAATTTTTTGAAAGTTTTATAAATAACTCAAATTAAAAAAAAATTTCTTTTAAATCGAAAATATATTTTTGATCTTTTGAAGAGTCTTGCAATCTTTTTGAATTTCTTACTAATATTTTGGAATCACTTGAAATCTTCTAAATTCCTGGAAATTTGAAATATTTTGAATTCATAAAAGTAAATTATCGAAGATATTTTACAATAAGAATTTAAAAAATTATTTTAAGCTATTAAATATAAATAGATATTCTAGTTTATTAAAAAAACTTATTTTTTATATTTCAGGCGCCCAGGAGTACGGTGAGGCGGCCGCCTACATCCAAGCGCAATTCGAGGCGAAGAACAAGTCGACTACGAAAGAGATTTACTGCCACATGACCTGCGCCACCGACACAAATAACATTCAATTCGTGTTCGATGCAGTCACAGACGTTATTATCGCGAACAATTTGCGTGGCTGCGGTCTCTATTAGGTTAATTCTACATACTATATCAAGCGCGAACAAAAAGATGATAAACAAGTTAAAGAAGATAAAAAAGAAAAAGAAGATGAAGATGCTGCCGGACGCGGACGAACGAAGTTTCTCCGAGTCGGAAGCCTCTCTCATTTCATCTCTGATTTAGGATACAGCATACTTCACCGCTCGAGGATGTCAAGAAAGTACCAGCAACAGAATCGTGCCCGAGGACAGGAGCCACAGACACGAGGTGATACTTCTAAACGCTTAAAAATCCTGATCCCATGAAAAATCCACGATCCTTGGAATTTCGGAATGATTATTAGAATTCAAACTTTGTATCTGAAGATTACAATTGTTGAAAAAGAAGAAACGAGAGCCAGTCGAAGAGAAGAAGAGAAGAAGAATTATAAGCTGAAGAAAAAGAATAGAAGAATTATAAGGAAAAGTAAAAAAAGAAGAAGAAAAGAGGAAGCGCTCCTCTTACGAAAGTTAGGCCCAGCTTATTCCATTACACACCTAATGATGGACCCAGATTTGCATTTTTTTAAAAGACACTTCGCAGGGCAACATTCGTGAGAGTCCCAGGAAAAATTCGATTCATTCCGAGGTAAAGGCCAGTGGGAAAATCAATAAAAGTGGATCAGGGTTCGCCGTCGACAGCGCAAAGTCGAGACTCTGAAATTTCACGACGTACCTAATGGATACGCATCTTTACTTCTACAAAAAAATGGCACAGTTAAGCAGTGTGAACAATCGAAAAGTCACGGCGTAGGGAGAGTGAATTTTACTTTTTGGGTGACGACTTCTCTCTTCGAAATAGAAAGAATATCTTCAAGGCCCTCGAATTTGAAGCTTTAGACATTTGGAATGGTTTGAAGTTTTAGACGATTCTTTTTTACATTTATTAGATTAAAAATATCACAAAAAAAAGGTTGCCAAAGTTCTAAAAAAAAATTTGTATTTATTTATTAGCAAAAATTTACCCGTCGTTGCCCGGGATTTTAAGAGATTTGATAGAATTTTAAGAGAACTGTCTTGAAATTCTCTAAAATCACTTAAAGTCACTTGAAATCTCTTAAAATCTCAGGAAATGCCGAGTAAATTTCTGCTAGTAAATAAATGAAAATAAAATGATTTTGGGAACTTTTTTTGATATTCTCAATCCAATAAATGTTAAAAAAATCTACTACATTCTCTGATGAAAATGTATAAAATAAAAAAAAAAGTTCATCAGACTAGATTTCTGCAACTTCAACTCAATTATATTTGATCGTTTTCAGTGTCGAAGCTTTAAAATTTATTCGCTTTGATATTTGTATTTCGTTTCAGAAAAGCTCTCATTTTCTAACTTGCACCTCCCACCGTCATTTTTTGTTTTGACACACTAAATAAATTCTCAAATTTTCTCAATTCTCATTGCGCACAAGACCTTATATATTTTCGTTATTGTTACGTACACAAGAACAAAAAAAAACGCACCTACGCGCAACTCACAAGCGATTTGCGATCGCCGGACATCCCTGAGATCCTATTTTTCTATGTTATTTTTCTCGTTTACGAATGTGTCGAAAATACCTTTACATTCGAAGCATAAAAGAGGAACGAAGACTTGGTGGCAGGTACGAAAAACGAGACTTGAGTGAATGAGTGTATAAATGAGGGTGGAAAAAAAAGAGATACGAGAACGTAAAGCTCACATGGGACCTTACAATAGACATGTACAATATAACATTTGAGAAAAATTACATTTTTATTGCGCACAAGGGTTATCGATTTTTTTAAATTTAATTAGCCGTCGACTTTACGTCTTTATTTAGAGGATCAATGCCAAACTTTCGAATTTAAACTGATTCGCGAGCTTTCAGCAACCGAGAAATAAAAAATCCTCGTCTTTGCCGAACAACGTAGGCAAATTCGAGATGGAAGGATTAATTTTTAAAAAATAATGGCTGTCGAATACCGCGAGTCGTTTAGCGAACGAACTACGGTAGAAGTAAATATTTATATATAAAGCGTAAAAAATGCAAATAAATGAACCAAATATTGCGTGCCAAGGTGCATGAGATAATTATTAGTCAAGGTTGCGAACGCGCGAGACTCGATTCCTCGGGGATTCAGAAATCGAAATTGTTATTTCATCAATAATCCGATTTTTGATCTCGGGACGATCGACTGTGATGTCGACGCCTTTCAATTCTAGTCGGCGACATGAGAAGCGCTTTCAAATTTTAAACAGGATGGATAAAATGTATAAACTTATCTAGATAGTGACAACTCGAATGAGAATTTGTATTTGTTTTCTTCATTTTTTAAATTAGAACTCTATCTCTTAGAATTCTATCGCACCATTTTACTCAACGAATATTATAGTTAGAAAATTTTTCGATCTTGAGCGCTATACACTTTTTAAATAGAAATGTGCATACAGAGGGAAAAAATGATTAATTTTATTTTTGCGAAAAGCGTATCTCAGAATTTAATCGTTTCATTTTATGCAAAACTAAAATTCGAGATTTCTTCGCTCTGTATAAATATATTTGGATTTGAAAAATGAGTTCCACTGCAGAGAGAAAAAATGTTCAATTGTAATATTTTTCAAATAAAATGGAAAGATCGAATTTAATAGTTAGTACTTTTTTTCTAAAATGAAAAATTGTAATTTTGAGATTATATTTAAAATTCCACGTTTTATTGAAAAAATATTTAAAATATACATTTTATCGCTCTGTACGCACACTTCTATTTTCAAAAAGTATATGCCTACAGAGCGAAAATATAGCTAATTATTATATTTGTTGTGTAAAATGAGGAGACAGAATTGGTCCTAGGTCCAGAATTTGCACTTGGGTCGAGTTCTAAAAAATGAAGAATTCAATTTCGAATTTCTCCTCGCGAATCTGTTGAGAGATATCAGAACGCTGAAGATATAACTTGTGTTATTAAACTCGGATAGAAGAGATGCGAGAATGTGAGCGAGTGAACGAAATCGAGTGAAAGTTTAGATCGTGAGAGTATATTTCTAAGTCTACGGTTTATTGCGTTATTACTTATAAATATAATTAACATTAAATGAAATTAAATTAAGAAGCTAAGTAATGTTTCTGTGTATACTTGACGAAATAATCCAGTGAATTTAGGGAAAGGCAGTTATTGCGAATTTGAGGAATAACCATGCTAACGTGTGATTTTGTACGTACTATTATAACAAAAGAGTCGTAAGTCCCGCGATCCTCTCGAGAATGTACATTTTCTACTGCGAATATTTCTCTTGTCCAATTTTTGCACTCAGCACCGCCTCCCTATCCCCTTTGCCTAGATAGGTCGCCTTTAGTTTTTAATTTTTAAATTTTAATACAAATAATTCATCTAGTCGAGTCCCTAACACTTTTTCACTCATCATGTTAGATTATGGAAGTCACGTTTGTCTATTTAATGCATTTTTAATTCTTCGATACGACTTACGTCCCTTTTGTAATCTGTGAGGTGTGACTCTTTCCATAATCATGTTTGTAAGTCGATTTCCTTGCTTTTGATATCGGTGTCACCGTCGTGAATCTTATTTGTAGTTTTTAAAATTATCAATTGCAGGTCGACTCGAATCAGGCTTGAAAATGATCTTTTCGAAAGAAATAAACGACGGGCTCAGCTCAGAAGAAATAATTTTCAAGTCTTTTGACGACCTATTTGAGTCTGTTAATTGTACTACTTTTATTGTATTACTACCGTTAGTATTATATTCCCCAGGATTTTCGAAAAACGATTCCTTTCTTTTGCCAAATTCCGCCGCGTGATTTTGAAATATTCTTTAAGGTCGTTGGAACAGTTCTAATTTAAAATTCCATTTCTTCATTTTACTTGATATTTTTTCGCTCTGTATAGTTGCTCATTTTTTAAATGTAATTATGAGTACAGGGCGAAAAAATCTGTAATTTTAATACTTTTTGAGTAAGATGAAAAATTAAATTTTTAATTTAATTTTCAATTCCTCGTTTTTCACAGAAAGTATTAAAAGTAAACATTTTTTCGCTCTGTAGATACATTTCCAGATTAATATAGATAACGCCTACAGAGCGAAAGAAAATTTAGTATTAATAATTGTTGAGTAAAATAGGGAATTAAATTTTGAAGTTAGAATTTGGATTCAACACTCTTAAATTCGGGATTTTGCGAGCAGAAGGGAATCGATTTTTCTGGAGAATCCGATATTCTTATTCCAGTTGCCATATTGTTGTAAAATTATAACTTAATGCAAAGAAACAGTCGTAGCGTTATCATTAAAAGGAGAAAAAGTTAAGGTATAAGTATACAAATCGCTACACCTAAGTCGTACCTAAGTACCTATATCGTGTCTCTAGTCACATAGTCGAAAAAAGGGAGCGTAACGCATTTACTAAACGCACGTTTGTACAATTACCATTACAATTAAAATTACATCTACAACCCTACCGTTGCATGAGGGAGCGTTCGTGCTTATTTTTTAATTTTAACGTGGTGGCAACGAGACAACGCTGCTTAAATGCATTTTCGATAAAAAAAATGAACAACGCACCTACGCCAGAATCGAGACCCATCTCTAGTTTATATTCACGATTACCGAGAGGGCTTTTCACATCTATTTCTACGAGTGACGATTCCGAGAGATTCAAAATTCAAACTTTTTCTGAAATTTATATTTAAAAATTATTCTAGAAAATGTTCTTATGAGTTTTTTTAATTCAGGGGCTCTGTATATTAACTTTTTTTAGAGACAGCGAAAAAAATGGTAATTTGAATACTTTTCCCTTAAGGGTGTTGGAGCCAAGTTCTAATATAAAAATGGAATTAGAATGGAATTTTGAACTTAACACTTGGGTCCAACGCCCTTAAAACGAAGAATTCGAAAGTTTTACCATTTTTAGAGGCTTTTCAAATAAAATCCTTTAAAGAGGAAGTTGTAAATTTCAATTAAAATTACAATTTTAGATATGATATATCATATGAATTGAAAAACGTCGAGCTTAAAGGCTTTTGAATTCGCAATTAAAAAATTGAAGCTCTTGAAGTCGCACAATAATTTAAAGAACCCCTGAATTCTGAAGTTCTCCAGTAAAACTCTTAATTGAGAATCCTTGTTCGGATTTGAAAATGAATTGAAGACAAGTTTGTATTTTCGTCGACAAATGTTAAAAATCCAAAGAATCGTCGTGAAGAATTTTCGACTAGTTAGACAGTCGATTTGACTTTTAAAATTTAGGAAAAATCGTTCATCTGGAGGAAAGTTCCGTTTCTTCGAGTGCGCAAATGAAAAGAAAAAAAAAGCGATAAGACCTGCTGGTGGGCAGCTTTTAAGAATGCGCTTAAAAATAGGAATAACGAGTCGGTGTGGTTTTTTCGAGGAACGATAATTTACGGTAGCTCGAGAACAAGGTTCGAATCTCGATTCTAATCGAAAATTCTAAAACTCTAAATAAAAATTATATAATCCCTTTTCGAGTTACCGTCTCCGAAGGAAATAGAATAAAAGGGAAAAAAGTGAAAAATAATATGATTGAGGCAAAAAAATATAAAGGAAATAAGAAAGGCGACCAAAGTGTTCGTGAAGAAGGAAATGAGTCCTACCGTACAATATTCGCGGCTATACACTGCATTATAATGTACTTTCTATCATTATGTCAAAATTCACGAACAAGTAAACATGGGGGATTTAATTATAGCGTTATATCGTAATATATAATGATTAATGGTAATGTAATAATTATAATATCGATAACGATAAAAAAAAATAATAACGTTCAATTGATGACTAATAATCAAGAGCGCACGTATTTCATTTTTGTGAAAGAGTGTTGTATAAGATTTCAGGAGAGCTGAGAACGCGAGTGGGGACATAAGAAAAACTACCACCAAGAGAAATCTCATTATATAAAATTATTATGTAATAATTGTCCATACATCTTAAAATGTCGAAATAAACCTAACACTAAAACGATATTTTCCTATTTTGATACCTTCGTCTGAGTTTTAGTTTTATTTTTAAACATTTATATGTATATTAAAAATTCTTTTTTAATTCTTGAATTAATGGAATCTATTTTTATTTCAAAATTCGATTTCTTCATTCTACTTAACAAATATTATAATCAAATATTTTTGTGCTCTGTAATGTTATATATTTTTAAAATTGAATTTTGCCTGTAGAGTAAAAAAATATATTTGTATTATTTTAATACTTTTTGTGTAAAAAGAAGAATAAAAAATTTAGTCTGGTAATTAGAATTCTTCATTTTATATAAAAAATATTAAAATTACAGATTTCTTCACTGTGTACTTATAATTATATTTTTAAAATGAGTAACTCACGAAGGGGAAAAAATTCTAGTTATAATATTTGTTATGTAGAATGAAAAAATCGAATTTTCAGATTATAGCTTGGATCCAATACTCTCAATTGATTTAAACGTTTCTGAATTTATTTATTTTTGGAATATAAAGAAAATCTATCTTAGTTTTGATTATTATAATTTAAAATAACAAGAAAAATAATAGAATAGCAGGAATAATGATAATAAAAAAACCGAAAACGAGAAAAAATATTTTGATTCTCAACTTTTGCAAATTTTTCAAGAATTTGCCGTGTTATTATCCAACTTTTTCTACTACAGTGTTTACTCCATCTTTTACTTTATCGATTCCGCTCTGTACTCCATTTTTTACTGTATCGATTCCGTTCTGTATTTCGTCTTTCACTTTATCGTATCCATCCTTTATTAATTCTTCTGCAATTAAAATAAATTAAAGGGTGATGAGTTTTTAGTTTTTATATTGTAAAAAATGCTTTAAATAAAGAAACGTCTTTCTTTAAATAAAAAAAGTAATTTTGCTATAATCATTTATTAGTTGCTTTTGAATTTAGAAATAATTAAAATCAATTAATCTACTGGGATAAAATTTTCAAATATATTTATAATGGCATAATTTTTCCTTAAATACTTTTAGCATGTCCTAAAATAATTTTTTAAAAAAACAACCGAGGAAATTTTTTTTAGTGTGGAAGAATTTGAAGAATTTGAAAACGAAGGAGAAATATGTAAAAACTTTGCTTCTTCAGTCATTTTTTTCACTTTATGAAAGTTTGATCCCATCAGATCTAATTATTTTTGTTTTCAGTTTTATTTATTTAATTTTTTTTTTAATGAAAAAAGTAGAAGTTAATTGAGAAAAGAATATTTAGTTTTTAAAAGAATTAATAATATTGACAATAATATTATAAAATTATCTTACCTGTGTTATCAATTACACCTGCATTTGCAATATTTGCAAGCAATAATAATACAACCATTAGACAGAAAATGGTAAATATTTTCCGCATGATGATTTAATTAAAGTCGTAAAAATTAATAACGCAGATAACGAAAGAAAAAAATTTATTTCTCTTTCCTCTCTATTACTGATTTTTTTTAAAAGTCCCCATACCTTTTATAAGCCTCATCTACACTTATGAGCGATTATAAAGTAAAATTTACGTATTATCAGTTACTAATTTCAATAATTATTAACATAGTATATACATATTAACTATGATATTGAACAATATTGATAATATTTTTACTAAAAAATGGATTTTTATTAAACAAGAATATTATTTCTTTTTAATTATTAAAGTATAAAAATTATTCTAAAATGTATAAAAATAGAATATTTTTAATTATTTTATTGTGTGCAGTCTTTTTGCATTTTTGATTACTTTTTTGATTGACAGTAGAAATTTTATATTCTCTTAAAAACTTTGTATGTTGCATTTATTCTTCGAGACTGTTATTACTTTATCAGTAAAGCTTGAATAATTATTTACACGCAATAACTTGACAAATGGATTCATAAAGACGTTTCAAATGACGTTTCAATTTTTTATATTGAAAACAATTTGTATATAATTTACTGTTCGCAAAATAACACGAAACTAAATTATTATGATTTCCAAGAAATTTAAAATGGCCTTTTTTAACAGTCTCTAAATATTTTCGTTTTAAAATAAAAGAGATTCTTTAAAATCCGTTAAAACTTAAAATAAAATTATTTGAAATCTTCGAAATCTTTAATTCATAGTAAAGTTCAATTTAGAAATCTTTTGAATTTTTTCCATTTTGTATTATTTTATATTTTTTTTTATTCTGTCGTATTCGTTAAATTATTCTGAATCCTTTTTATTTTCTTTTATTTTTAAATCTCTTTATATTTTATAAAACTGTCAATATTTTGAAACCTATTAAAATCCTGTGCAATCACCCCAAAATCCTTCAAATCTCTTTAATAACTTGAAAATTTTTTTAATTAATGAAAGTCTCTTGCAAACTATTAAATTTTTAAAAATTCCTTACAATCTTCTGAAATCGCTTAAATTTACCTCATATTCACTGAAAATCTCAAAAATATAAACAATATTAGCAATTTATTTTTATTTTTACATTTTTTTATTTTGAAATTTTTTATTACATTCGAAAATGATAAAATTCGGATTTTTCAAAATTTTGAAAATTTCAGAATCGAAATTTTCCTCTTTAATTTATGTAATAATAAGGATATAAGAAAACAAGAAAAAATGGTTGAGTTAATAATTTTATTCCATACTATAATTTTTCACCGATATTTTTTATCTATCAATTTATATAAAAATTACAGAAAATTTAAAATATAACCCAGAGGATAAAGGTACTAAAATAAAAGTGAAAATTGATTTACATAAATCCTTTTATTTTCACACTTTGTGATTTTTCTGAATGACCAGCTTGAGTTGATAATTCTTTTATTTAATACCAAAATCTTTTTCAATTTCCTCCAAGAACACCTTTCCTGTAATTAAAAATTATAAAGTCAAAAATTTTCAGATCGCATATTTCATGAAAAGATCTCTGCCTGTGTAGATCTAAAATCAGTAATTAATTAGTAAAAATTTAATCATTAGTAGATAGAAATTTAAAACAAATGTATGGTCTTAAAAATAATGTCTTTTATCTGTTCCTGTACCGAGTTTCGCAAGTAATCCTGAACCTTGATTAGTTGTTTCTTCTTCAGCAACACAACTATAAATTGTTGCCAAAATCATTACACACAGAATATAAAGTAGCTTCATTTTAGAAAAAAACGTTGTCTTCGTAAATTTTCAAAAATGTAAACTTTACTATCCGATTTTGAAAATTCAAATGAAGTATTTCCGGGTATATTTCCTTTTATGTTTCTGTGGAAAAAAAATATTATAACATGTAATTTCCCTATCTGGTAAATTTCTACTTCAATTAAGTCATTAATTTGATTTGGATAATTATA
This sequence comes from Synergus umbraculus, assembly GCA_900474325.1. NCBI lineage: Eukaryota > Metazoa > Arthropoda > Insecta > Hymenoptera > Cynipidae > Synergus > Synergus umbraculus. Next base: position 53,986 of record UCOK01020122.1, on the reverse strand, counting down.
TGGAATATCATATACATACATATAATCCATATAATGAGTTTAATAAAATCGTAATATCGATGACAATGACGTATTTTACTATTTCCTATTTATAAAATTGTAGACATTAATAAAAACAATTCAAATTCTGACTTAAATAATCTTTTACTACTATAAGAATATTTTTTCTGATTTGTTAAGGGCGTTGGACCCAAGTGTTAAACTCAAAATTCCCTTTCCCCATTTTACTCAACGAAAATTAGAGATAAATATTTTTTAGCTCTGTAGCGCTAGTCTTTTTTCAAATATAAGACTGCGTATAGAGCGAAAAAATATTTAATTTGGATACTTTTTGTATAAAACGAGGAATTCAAAATCTAACTTCAAAATTGAATATTTTAAATTTAATTCAAAAATATTTGAATTAGATATTTTCTCGCTCTTTCTACAAAGGGACAAAATTATAAATTTCATATTTTTTAAGTAAAATGAAAACCGAGTTTTTAGATTAGAACTTAAAATAAATAAATAATAAATAAAAATAAATAATTATCCTTGAAATCACTTTTATCGATTATCTTGTTTTTATATTCAAGAAGATTTTCGTTTTATCTATAAAAGTTTTATTTTAAAATATTCGCAAAACTCAATTTTTCTGACGTTGATTCAAGAAAGTTACAAATTTTATAATATTTTATATTCGAGACACTGAAAAAATTAGTACAAAAACCAATTAAATATAAAGATCATTTAATCTTCATTAATAATACAGAAAACTTTGAAAAAGTCTATTTTCAATGAAAGTAAGAATTAAAATATTAAAATAATATAGATTATAATGTTTTTTAAAAACACTTAAAAATTTTTTGTAATTACAGGAAATTAATTTGTGCAAAATACCTGAATGAAAATTTTCCCAAAATATTTCTAAAAGCCTTTTTTTAACTTAATTTTGACAATAGTAATTGTTCTCAAAAAATTGGAAATAGCCTTACTGAGGCCGATTCTTATTTGCTTGTAAATTTTTTATAACATGCATCCATCTCATGTCGTTTTAAGAAAATAAAATAATCAGAAAATTTGTGAAAGGACGTTAACCCATAATTACTCTATCAGTTTTAGATAAATGATAAATATGATAAAAAAATAAAGTCGAAGAAATAAAGAAAAAAAAATGGCATTGAAAAAATGCAAGATAATTTTTTTGCACTATTAATTATTTATTCTACTAGAATTACATATTTCTCATTTTATTTTTTTGTTTTAAAATTATTAATAATTATTTAAATAGTTCACAAATATTCATATGTAATATTTGTTTATGATAAAAATAAAAGCAGAACCTTAATTTATTTACAGTCAAAATGATGTAAAAATGTTTTTTAAATACTTGAAAAAGAAACCTAATTTCGACTCAAATTAAGTGAAAGTAAAATTCTAATCGAATTTTCGTTAGAATGAATTGAATTAATATTGAAAATTACTAAAATTTAGCTTAAAGATATATTAACTTTTTAAATTTATTACTTTTTCGCGCCTTTTTTTCCTTTACTATGTTGGCTATAACAGTGTTTTATTTTTTATTTTTTTTTAATTGCCTGAAATTTAAAACAAACAATAATTATTCCGAAATAGAGTAAATTTTAGTTTAATGTCTTTATGATCTATCAAATAAATGTAAAATGAAGATTATTAAATTTCTGAAATTCAGTATTTGTCATTTCGAGGTTGGCTACAGTGTTTAAAGGCCAGCAGAAGCCTCAGAAAGTGCGGGAAACGTTTTGTTGTCAGTTGTCAGTTTGTGTTGGCTTAGTTTTTTCTTTTTGTTGCCTTATTTTTTAATTCTTGACTTAAAAACTGGAATATGTCACTTTCCACGAGTTATCAACCTAATTATTTTTCAATAACTGATATTTTGGCTACTGAAGAACGTTTGCAATGTGTAGTAGCTGCTCCTTTACCTGGACTTGGTGAGTTTATATTATAACCTGGAAATCTGTTGTAAATTAATGATAAATAATATTAATGTTTTTTTTATAATTATTACTAAGTCAATGAATAGGTTAATTAGATTTTCTCAATCGAAAGAAAATTTTTCCCAAAAAATAATGAGATTACATTTGCAGTTACATATTTCTGATTTTCTTATATCAAATGACGATATTCTATGGTTGATATGAAATTTTCGTTCTGTAAATATCTTTTTTATGATACATGTTGAAAATGAGATAAATACCTTACAATCTTATCACGAAATCCGTAATTAATTGGAAGAACAACATCTTTCTGTCGGAAAAACAAAATTCGAGTATTAAAAAAATATCAACAAATAAGTCTCGAATAAAAATAATATTACCAAAAATGTTTATCAATGAAATATAAATATTTAATACGAAAATATTAAGAAATTTTGAAGCTTGTTGTGGAATTTTAAGTGATAAGTGTTTAAAAAGGATTTACCAATTTTTCGTAGAATTTAAAAGCTTTAAATTTAATATAAATTTAAATTTAAAGGTTTTTCAAATTTCAAGGGATTTTAAAGGATTTTATGTTTTTTGTCATTTTTAGTATCTGCATAACTCAAATTAATTTCAATTTTCAGGAATCGAACGAAAACTAAATGTCCTATAAAAGGATATTTAAAGTGAAACTTGTAGATTTTTATAGATGAATAACTTTGTCTTGCAACATTTTCTCGTATTTCGAATTTTTCGACCATAAAATTATATTTTTTGCTATTTAATAACGTTTTTTTTTATCAATAAAAATTTCAAAATAAAATTTGTAGAAATTTTTCAGCTAAATAATTTTACTTCTTGACATTCTTTTTATCTTTCATAGTTTAGCTGGAAAATGGATTTTTTACGAAATTTACAATACCTGCTTTGATGGATAAAACCACAGAACTGTGGGTAAAAAATGACTGGGTAACGGAGAGGATTTTTTTGAAAGGTTCCTAAAAATATTTACCAAAGCGCAATCTAATCCAACGGATCATTTTGAAGTTATCTTGAACACAGGGCACGGCGACAACGACAGACAGACAGACAGACAGATGGACACCAAAAACCATTTTTTCAAATTTAGGAGGTCTTGAAACGTTGACACTTTATGACACAAGCGAATCATTTTTTCACACAAAACCAATATCTTCTCAATTGATGAGAATATAAGAAACAATTTTTTTTAACTTATTTTAAAATTCTTCATTTTGCACTATAAAGAAAAATCTATCTCAATTTTTGATTATTATAACTTAAAATAACTGATTGCAAGAAAAATGGTTGACTAGCAGGAGTAATAGTGACAAAAAAACAGGAAACAAAAAAAAAATACTTTGATTATTAGATTTTTCAATCAAGAATTTGCCCTTTTTGTTATAGGTACAGTGGTACACCGATTGTGGTTTCTTATTCTGTTTTCTTCATATCATCTGCTTTTCGTTTGCAATTAAAATAAATTAAAGTGTGATCAGTTTTTAGTTTTTTACATTTAAAAAATGTTATAAATAAATAAAGACAGGGACAATTATAAGAATGAGAATTAATTAATTCTAAGATATTCAAAATTATTTCAGAAGATTTAATAATATTTTTATTTAATAAGGTACATGTTTCAGTAATCTTATTAAATATAAAGTGTGAAGCGCAAGTGCTCTGATGAGAAAGTGTTCCTTAAGGTCAATAGAAACTTATGTAAATTAGTTTTCTTCCTCATTTGAAACCAAAGTAGTTTAATTAGAGTATGGAACCCCTAGTTTAATGAAAAAAATATAGGTTAATTAATGCAGGGTAATTTTCTTAATATGTAATTAAATAAATAATAATAAGAAGAAGAAATTATAATTATATAAAATAATGAATAATAAATAATACTAAATAATTATTAAAATTATTAATTAATAATTAATTTTATATTCTTAAGTTAAATCTTGGAGAAAAAAATGTGTAGTTTTTAACATAATTAAAAATAATAATAATTGAATTTTGAATCTTTAATAAATTCTTTTCTTTAAATAGGCATTTATTTAAATAGACATAAATTTTTTTTTACCTCTTTTTTGCATTTTAGTTGCATTTGCAGTACTTGCAAACAATAATAATGAAACCATTATACAGAAAATGAAAACTGTTTTCGACGTTATGATAAAATAATTAAATTTGTAAAAATTAAAACGGGAAAAATGTCTTTCTCTTCCTCTCTATACAATATTACTAATTTTTTTTAAATGCTTCTAGACCTTAAATACTCTTTCCCAAAACTTGAATTGCGATAAAAACTTTAGCATATACGGTTTTAAAGAATAATTAGTGATATCAGTTCAGTAAGTATAGGCAATATTTATCATAAGTACCTATAATTAGATAATTATGATTATAACACATAATTACGCAAAAGCTAGGACATTGAAAAATATTGATAATAATTTTACTAAAAATGGTATTATCATTTTATATTAATATATAAAATAATAATAAAATAATTAATAAATAATAATTATTATATTATAAAATTATTAATTGTTCTGAAGAAAAATTAATATTATCAGTTTAACAAGTTTAGGCAATATTTATCATATTGATAATCATATATATAATTATCGTAATTATTGACTGAATGTGCAAAAATGCAGAAGCTATGGCATTGAAAAATATTGATAATACTTTTACTAATGATTTTATTATTATTTAATAAAAATAAATAATATTATTTTATATATTATTATTACTATAGTATAAAATAATAATTGGAAATAGATTGCTTTTGAATTTAGAAATTAGAAAATATTAGTTTTACAGGAATAACAGTTACATGATATGAATTTTCAAAGCAATTAAAAAAAAAAAAGATGTAATGACTTTTCAGTAAATTGTGTCATAATGAGACTGCACTTTTAAGAAATAGATAACTTATATATAACTTATATACAGCAAAAAATAAGTATATTCTAGTAACTTATAAGTTGTAAATTGTAATTGAATTTTTAAAATTGTAAACAATTATTTTGTGTTTAATTACCTTGAATTGAAATTGCAGCAAATTATTTATTCAAATCTATAAATAGTATTCTACGTTTTTTAAAATAATTATTGACTCTTCGAATAATAAATTACCTTATTATATATTTTGGAAATATTAATTCCGAAAAAATATTTTAATTTAAAACCTAAAATTCAAAAGAATATATTTTTAAATAATTTATTCAAAAAGTAATTTGTCTACTGGCACATTGAAGTCAAAATTAAATACTATTTATTGGACCTCAATATTGATAAGTTTTTCTTTTAATTTAGTTCGAATTATTTCCGAATATATAGATCACTTATCTACTTAGGGGCAATCCATAAACCACGTGGAAAGTTTAGGGGGAGGTGCGTCAAAATTCCACGCTTTTCCACGAGGGGGACTGGGGGGTCGGACTAGAATCCACGTGGATTATATATTTTTTAAACCTGCTTCTTAATTAACATTTTTGTTTTTAAATAGCAATTAATTATAAATTTTTATAAAATACGTCCACGTGGAAAAGGTAGGGGGGGAGCTCACCAAAATGCCACGACTGTTCACTAGGGGGGCGGGGGGGATCAAAAAGTCGTGTAAAACTGTCCACGTGGTTTATGGATGGCCCCTTACAATTATTTATTATCTCCTCTTTATCATTTTTATCACTTTTCCACGTTTCCTAACAAAAGGTCTTACATTAAAAACGATTTAAAAAAAATTTTTTTAAACATTCAATTTTTGCACAGGTTTTTTGGATCCGGCTACCGAATCTGAAGATTTGAAAGTTGGAACGAAGCTGGAACTTCCTTACTGGCTCGTACAACCTCTAAACGTTACAAGGCAAAAAATCCTGGTAGTCGAAGAAATTCCAAAAATCTACAAAGATGCCTACAGGTTTGTTTTTGCTTAATGATATTTTCTGCTGAATAACTTTTCTTGGAACTAAGATATCGAGTAGAAAATTTGTAAAATTGGTGCTTTTTCTTTAATTTTACAAATTTTCAACTCGAAATTTTATTTATTACAACAAAGGTTGTCTTACAGAAAAAAAACATCCCTTCATTTACATTTTCTTTTTCCACTAGAATTTGACACGTTTTAATAAATATTTTTATATATTCACAGAGAGATATTGGCAGCAGGTGCCACTGCCGTTGATTTATGCAATTGGAATCAGTATTACTATGAGCTGGGAATGCACCTAAGGAAATTACAAAACAGAGACTGCGAAAGAATAACCGATTCTTTACTTCAAGTAAGTACAAATTTATATTTGCTTGACTGCTAGAAAAAAGATAAAAATAAGACTCTAGACTTATTTCATCTTTTTTGCAGACATTCAAGAGTCGATTTAGGGATATAACAGACTGGGCTCAAAATCCTGTTGCTAAATCGTCTCACGAGTCTCGACTTCCGGCCCTAGAACGTGAATTATATCTGGCTGGTAAGAAAGCTAACATGAAATTGAACGAGTGGTTGGAAAAGGGAGTGGGAAAAATCGAAACCTCAGAAATAGTGACCAACATGAAAAAGCGCAAGCGTACAGACTTTGAGGCTAATTAACTAATTATTTAATTTACTGATTAAGTTGATCATTAATCCATTAATTAAGAGAATGAAACTTGTATTCTGATTTTTAATTTCACAATATAATAGAAAACAGTAAGCAATCGTTCTCTTCTCGAATCTCCTCAAATTTTCCGTCTCAAATTTTTCTTTTCCTGGCGCCAACAGTTTTGAAATGCCCTAGCTTGTGTTCATGAAGGTTGTTGAGATATTAAAGTTTTTTCACAGAGAGGCCTCGATATCTCATTATGAGTCTGTTATGACAGATTATTCTAAAAATACACGAGGAATCAACTGGTCTGCGAATTATATCCCTTTATTTTCTTACACAAATGTTGGCGATATAATCATTAAATAACAAATAATTTTATTTACACTCGTTGTACAATGTCAGTTGCGATAGAACTGTTAACAATTGTTTTAAAAAATCAGACAACAATAAACGGTAACATCTGTTTCACAACCCTCACTATATAATGTCAGAATACCTTAGCACAGACCTAGTATTAATTTATCTAACAATCTGAACATACACGAATCTTTTCCCCTGATACTTACAAAAAAAAATATTATATATATAAATGAGTGAAACTCTCGCTCTCTGCGATCTTCGTATCGCAATACAATATGAAGAAGTAACACGTGCGTATAAAAATATTTCATAAAAAATACAAAATTTTCGTAAATATGATGTCGCTCAGTTGCACGGTTGTGCACATTATATAATATATTCTATTAAATTTTACGTAATCTTAGTAGATAGGAAAATTGTACGTAATGTCGACGGTATCGAATACTATATCGTTCGGACCTTAACTGGCAAAATGTCTACCCTGTGTTATACGTATAATATTAATATATATCTTCAATTTTTAACAGGCAATGTATATGAATAAAATAATGAAATTTCTGATATTGGCTCTTGAGCACTTAATCCTTGAAAAAATCTCCTCGATAAAGATTGAGCAGTTTCTAAAATAATTGCGCTAATATTATGTCGATATCACATTAACAAGCCTAACGATTCTTTATCTTAGGATTTTCGCAAAGACTACTTCTTTACCTACATTACATCAGATTAAAAGATTAAATCCTGTTCATAAAAATAGGCACCGAACGAAGATTTCGACTCGCATCTTCGGATTGAGCAACTTTTTAGCTCTATTATCACGTTTACGAAAAATGAGCAGTAACTTTATATCTTTTGTAGACAGTTTCCTTTGATTATATAGAATTGTGCCTTCTCTACTGGGAAACAATTTTCTTCTTTCTATCATTCCTTAACAATTTAACTATTGCTTTTCATCCGGCCATAAAGTCGTCGTCAGAGACGAGTTGAAAACTTAATTAATTGAGTTGCAATGGCGTAACCATTTCAGAAGAAAACTTATCATTTATTGTACAATGTACACTCGTAACATTTACTGTGCGTTCTGCTTATGTACAAGAACTTTAATATATCGCACTAGATTGGAATGTTTTTATACGTATATTTGATTTACATCTTGTTGAAAAAGATACTTTGTTGGACGTGTGAAAGAAGCACGGGGACGTTGCTACATTTTTTTAATCTTAAATTTAACTATGTGCAAAAGTGTAAACATATTACACCACCTCCCATGTGACACGTGTCATTAGATATGAAATCTATAAAGATAATATTATTATTCCTTTCTCTGTAATATCACTAAGTGTTCGAGGCGCATTAGTTTGATTCGAGCTTCACTTAAATGTCTAAAATATAGCACCAGAATTCAAGAGCCAGTTTAGATTTTGATTGAACAGAAACGGAGATCGGTCTCTATAAGAACTTGGTATTTTCGAGGCACGTAGAGGTATATATTCTATATTTTACAATTTGATGTTATCAATAGTAAAGAAACTATGGCACTGAGGATATCGAAGAATACAGCAAACGAGTGATTGAAATCGATGGCTGGAAATTTATCTAGATCGAGATAAACTTCACCTTGATGTGATAAAGAAATAAGACTTTAATTAAATACTCGAGACTTTTTCGGCTTAATCTTTGATCTTTCTCTTGGAATTAAAAGTGTTGGTAATAAAGACGAAGTTGCACGTTGCAAATTGTCGTTGGCGTCATAGTGGTGGCCCTGCCATGTATCGTTATGAATAAATTAAAAATAAGTCCCAGGATAATGCTAGATGGCTCTGAGAAAACGTAGAACGTAATGCGCATGTGAAATCCTCTTATCTGAAAATTTAAGACAATTGATGCCAGGAGTGCCACCACTATAGTTGACTTTTAAAACAGGCCTTCAACAGAAGCTAAACTTAAGTCAAACTTCTGCTCAAACTCTACGGAATCATTGGATCGACTTTCCTCGTGGACCATTAAGGTATCTCCGTCTAGTCAGAAAGTCGACTCTGTTTTTAGGGTGGGTTCTTCCTTGAAGAGTCTAAAGCCTACGACGGATGATTCGTCGTCCTGCGTTGAGATTGGTGTTAACTCCCTGCCATTATAATCAGTGCATTAGTGAAAAATGAAGATCAATCGTAACAAAAAAATTAAAACCAGTCGTAATAAAGAATTAAGTCCATTCGTAATAAAAAATTGGGACAAATCGTAATAAAAAATGAAGACCAATCGTAATAAATAAAGCTGACAAATCGTAACAATTGAAGTCACCTGAGGATCATCGTGGGACTTCCGGCAGCGAGCATGTGATCTTGAGGACTAAGTGGAGCGGTATTAGCTGGAGTGAGGGGACTGCTTGGGCTCTCGTTGCTGCTGACATAACTTCCTGGAGCATTTGGGATCGGAACCGGTGTCGTCGAACCATTATGTTCAGTAGTTGCGCCCCCTAGGAGCATTTCCTGAAGAAGGACGTCGATTTGAGCAACTCCGAAAAGCCTGACAAACTGGATCTGCTCAATCATCTGCCACGAAATGGATTGCAGAGCTGGTAGTGTGAGCAAAATTTCCCCAAATCGTCCTCTGCTGTCGTATTGACGGTCGCTTATATAATCCTCGAGATTGATTTGGACTTGGTAGCGCAGGTGTTTTATCCTTGCTGGATCGCTTAAACCTTTCGCGTCTGCAAATTGAAACGAGTTAGAGCAATAGTGTTTGCGAGTGAGCGCCTTAATGGAAAGAAGTAGGTCCCGCTGCAGGAACGAGAAGTTATCACGTATGCATATTAACAATCATGATTGGGAGGAACGAGAGAATCGTTGAGGGAGAGATTCATTCAGGCTTTGGAGAGATGCATTCAATTGAGGCGAGCGCGCATCGAAGATGGAATTAGGACCTTGGATGATTGGAGAGAATCATGAATATAAATTAGAGACTGTTTTATGATTTTGGATTGCTAAAGAGTCTAGGATTATGCCGCAGGAAAAAAACGTGAAATGAAGACTGCTTACTCGGGTCGAAGAACACGATAGCCTTGAGACAAGCGAATTCCGTGTCGTCAATTTGCACCTCGTTGAGTGGCTTTACCAGCTCATCCATCACTCTTATTCCCACCTTGCTGATGTCAAGGTCTTGATTTCTTCCCTCTGTGGAAAATGATATTACTGAGACACACAATTATACCGTTCGTATTCTAGGAAATGACTGAGTCCAGTATCTGAAATTGCCAAATTCTTTTTCCTCGTACCGCTAAACCAAACCCATCAGCATGCAGTTTTATTGACACAGAACATAAATGCTGGACTCAGTCAACTAGCTACACCCCGACATCGTGCAAAAATGTCGCAGCAATCACTGAAATTGTATGTTAATTGTTAAACTAAAGAAGAACAGAAGTGATAAGTTGGAAAATATCAGAAAATCGAAAGGCTTTAAGAGTATTATGAATTTAAAATCAGCGATTGCTACGAAAGTTCTTAATGCAGATTACTGCATCTATTCCTTAACCACATTTAAAAACAAAACAAACATAAATACCAAACCAACTGTAATAAATGTCTTGGCCGGAAAAACTGAATGAAATTTGGAAGTCAAAGTTAAATGATACGCAACGGAAGTAGTCAAGTGGTCTTTATTTAAGAGAGACTGAAGCCTAGAAGTTTAAAATTACGTAATCTAAAGGTCAAAGCTACATTCTGTCGGTTAAACTTCTACCTTGACTACGTCCGAATACAATTATGGTTCTTTAATATACTATAAGAATCAGTAGAAGGTCTAATGGCCTAGGCTCAATATTAAATCTTCAAAGTATCAATGACCTTCGATATTAATGATAATTGCCGTCGTAATCAAAGAGTATAAAGTTTGAAATAGTAAATAGTAAACAAACTTAAGCAATACTAAAATGTTATTGGAATAATTAAAATGTAACATAGATTAGTTTATTTTTTTCAATATTAGGATTGAATATCAAGGTGAGACTAGCAGGAGACGAAAATACGACAATACCCTTTACCCCCGGAAAGACAGAGATGAATTTTGAATTATCAGATTGATTACATACCAGGACAATTTTTTGTGATAATACAGTTATTTCCGAGTAAAAGAACGTCCTTAAGGTGCATGCTACGTCTGGCTACTCCGAGTAGAAGGTGTTCTCCTGCGTGCGCCCTTAATAAGGCCACTTGGTCATCCAGGGTCAGATCCAGAAATGCCTGAATGTATTTGGCCCAGTCTACCAAATTCAGAAGCTGTTGCCTCATACTTGCGCACACATCATTTATGTTTGCTATCTGCTTCATGCTTAGATCGATATCGTTGCTTGGACTACTTGGCTGTTTAGAAGAAAACATTTTTTAAAATTATAACCAAATGGAAAAGTAACCAAGACCGAACTTTTCTGTTTCAGATTGGAAAAATTGGAATTTGGAAAATGTGCAGCTTGAGAAGGTGCAAAAGACGTAAGTTTTTAAACAAACTATAATTAATACTGAATCGTAAAACATGAGACCAAATCATAACAAAAAGCGGCTTCTTAATACGGAATAGTGCCGCCTTTTTTTAACTACATTTTAGTGAGTTATATTTAGAAAGGAGAGCAAATAAAATTATTATTAATATAATCGACAGTTATCGATTATGCGTGTACGCCGTTTGGCCTGTATGCATTTTAACAAGCAGAGATTTCAGATTATAAATATTCAGCGTCTCGGGGTTAAGTGAAACTGACCTCTAAAGCAGCACCGACTTGTCTGCTAAGCATTTCAGCATGTAGTAGAGAAACCACAGAGAGTCCGCCTCCATTGTTTCCCTGTTCTTCATAACTTGGTCTCCTACAACTAATTCTGTCGCGTTCGTTTTGCACAGCTGAAATAATTTAATAAATTTATTACAACTCAATTAATATGAATACTTAAGTACAGGCACGTACCCAGGGGGGGTGCCCGAGGGGCCCTGCCCCCCCCGAAATTTCAGAAAGTTATGTTATGTGCTATATGTATACACAATTATCGATATTCGATGATATTACTTTAGAATCTGCGGGCCCCCCCGAAACAAAATCCTGGGTACGGACCTGCTTAAGTACACCCGAAGTACTCTTCTAACTTTGAAACTCCTTTGACTTCGATATAAAATTTGAATTACCTTCTTTTTTCATGCCAGCTTTGAAGCACTTCCTTAATCTGCAGTAGCGACATTGATTTCGTTTGTCCTTGTCCACCACACAATTTCTGCTAAATCTACCAAATGAGTTAAATCATTAGAAAGTTATATCTCAAATAATAGCTAAAGAACAAAAAAAATGAAAGAGTTATTCTTAAACAATGGAGGAATGGAGCTTGGAAAGAAATCGGCCTCGCGGGGAATTACATAGTTATTCCGTTAATTATTATTTACAAGATGGTACTTGAATAGCTGCAGACGATTAATCGATTCTTTCAGCAAACGTAATTATGGAATGTTTTGACAAGGAAATAGCTTTTTTTCGTGCAGAATGAATTTCTTTTAATGCAAAATATGAACAGGATCTTATTACTTAATATCAATTCTCGTAATGGAATAGAAGTTTTTTAGAATTTTTTTTTTAAGTGTGAATGCAAGGTCTCTTAATTAACCTATTCAGTCGTGATCTACATTATAATAGAAGCGAGTAGTAATTAATTATTAGTTTGTTACAAACCTGCACGTGTAGAGGTGGTTTTTCCTGACGGATCGTCTGAAAAAACCTTTGCAACCGTCACAAGAGGCGGCACCGTAGTGTTTTCCGGTAGCCCTATCACCACAAATCGCGCAGTGTTGTGATATAACTCCTGCGATCCCAGATCCAGGAATTCCCAGGACCGATCCACCGGCCCCACCTGTACCCATGCTCAAATCTGCATCTGTAATTAGAAATGGAAAACCGGTTATTAATTGCTATAGACGCCGAGAATTTGAAACGAATCATGCAGCAAGAATTCAATATGGAATTAATAAAACGAATCACGATGCGTAAACAAAAACCCGTGTGGAAAAATTTTGGGAAACTGTTCGGGCCCAAATTAGACCGTCTAATTGCTAATATTGAGCTGATTAGACGGGCTAATGTGGTGCTATTTAGAACTGTAACGTTTGTATACTGCTTAGGACTAGACTCGACCAGCTAATTGGGTGCTAAAGTGGGCTACTAATTGAATGCTATTAAGTAGATATAATCATAAAATGAATTTTTGTTTAACAAATTAAATTAAATTTTTAAAGTAGCTTAAAACATAAAACAATGTATTTTTTTAAAAACGAGTCGAAATATGGTGCTACTTTGACGCTCTATCCACACAATAAAATTGTTGCGGCTATAAGAGTATTAAAGTAGGAGCTGAGTTAAATAAAAATTTAAAAAATGTTTAAAAAACAATAGCCCGCAACATTTGTTTTAACACTTAGAAAATTTTTTGATTGTGGAAGTCTAAATAGCACCAGTTGGACTTAAGTCTGCCCCAAAATTTTTCCACACGGGAATTTGCAGAAAATCATTATTGGTACAATATCCTATTGGAAAATTGTTTGAGAAATAATATCAATAATGAAGACTTCTATTGTCTACTTTATCTCTAAACTGAATGTAAAAGGCTCATTGGTAAATAGAGAACGCGTTTCAACTACTTTTTTTAGTATCTAGTTTACTGCTACTACTTTTTTTATCAGGGAAAATTTTAATAAGAATATCAATACCAAGAATTTCATTATATGCACATGTAAATGTACATGTAGGTTGTCTACTATAGTTGAAAAAGATTAGAAATGCCATTTGTCTTTTGCAATCAAGTAATTGTTAGAAGACTAAAAACAAAAGAAAGAGTTGTATAATGAGAGAAACCACTGGACTGAGTAGTAAAAAAATATTCAAATTAAAAGACTTTTGAAATAAGAAGTGCTGCATCGGTCTTAGGGTAAAGAAGGTTGTGTAAAATTAGGGCTCAGTATATAAAACGCCATAACATTATGTAATAATAATAGAGTACCAATAATAAATTACCCATAACATAGGATTATGAAATCAAATCATAATAAGCTGATGCAATATCCTTACCACAAGAATTTGAAAACAAATTACTAATCTTAATAGAAAAAGTTCTTAATAAATTAACCAATGACAAAAATGACGTAGTTTTCCGATAGACGTTGCGTGGAAATTATGTCAGGACCTAAAATTGTTATTCTTAAGTCCACATAACGTACACTGTAAAAAGTTCCGATGAAAATTACCATAAAAATCAGGAAATAAAAATACCAGTAATAATTTACGGAAATTTATCAAAATTGTGTGAAATTCCAGTGACGGCACCTGGATTTTTACATTGCTCTTGTATAATTTTACACTTCTACTCCTTTTCCATTTCAGTGTAAATTTCCGTCAATTATCACTGGTATTTTTGTTTCCTATGATTCTTGTGGGAAAATTACAGTTTCATTGTCAAATTCACAAAATTACTGTAAAATAACCTTAGAAATCACTGTAAATGTCCGTAAATCGTAGGAAAAAATTACTACAACGAAATGTAACTTTCATCGAAACTTTTTACAGTGTATATATGATGATTGTGATATAATGGATGTTTGTAAACTTAACCGGAAAGAAAGGTCTTTATGAGTTTTATTCTAGATTCGGAAAAGTCAGAGCCGACTTATCCGAACTGCAGTTATACATTTTTCTATTAGCACGACAGTAGTTACGAAATGTAATCAAGAATTATGCGAAGGATTTCTCGACTTGTTTAGAAAGAATGACCCCGGCATTCGATTTATCGATTGGTGCAAACGATCAGCCACGTTGTATATCATTACAGACACTTAAGATACCATTTTCTCATTACACTGTAAATGTAAATCTGAAAGTATCAATTTGAAATAGTTTTCGCAAAATTTCTCATTTCGCCAACTTCTATTTACACCACTTAGTCGTGGAAATGAAAACATGTCTGCGAGTGCAAGTGGACATAATGTGACACCATAGTATGTCGTTATACGACTCGATCAAGAGTATTAGTGAGTGTGGAGATATCGAGCGCCAGTGTATGTCGTAAGTCATTCTTGTTGTGTAACTTTGAAATCTGGCTGCAGTCCTGGAAAAATCCGATGCGAGGCACGCTATCTTCGTCTACTACTGTATCCACTACTCCCATCCCTATGTACATGCAGTCTCCGGTTATATGTCTTAGTTCCAAGATTGTCTTATCACGACCCCCTGACACCTAATCCGGGAACAAGATGGATTTTTAAAAAAGAAGACCGTCCCGAGAAACGAGCTATCGAAGACATATCTCTATTTATTCGTTTCTTGGCGATAAGTCGAGTTGGAAGCAGCATTTGAAATTTCAGTTGCTCAACAGCGCCACTTTTCTTCTTCTTGAAAAAGGCTTCATCTTGGAAATTTCTAATTCATGTACTGGAAGTTTATTCTCGAAACGCAAGGCATGCAATGCATTTCTCTTTACACTACCATGATTGCAATTTTGCATTATCAAGAATAAATATCGTTGTTTCAACTATATATTTTTTTTTCGTGTGACTTCATCCATATTCGCCATTCATTGTGTTTAAATGATGGCCTATTAACTGTGCTTTCAGCGAATTGATACATGTTCATAATAAATGTGTTCATTGTTTAGAACCGATAAAAAAAAACGCAAATCATCATCGTTGTTGTTTTCGTTTGAACATTAAATTTCAGACATTCTGTCATTAATGTAATAAACGTGGTTGTCCTAATGTAGTAATTACTTTTAATTGCCCATTTTCATAACCACAAATGTGGCAAGGTTACTTCACAAGAAACTTATTAGTAACGTATATTTTTGAGACTGTGAATCTATTTTTAGTGAAAAAAGAATAGTAAATTTATCTTCTGGGGTTCTGTGAGTAGTGTTTTGTTATTTCGATAACACTTCTGGTGGAGGCGGAAGAGCTCGAAATTCTTTAATACACGACCGGTTATTCCAAAACAAACGACCTTGACACAATCTTGTCCAAGGCGTGAGATTTACCTTCAGTTTGACTTCCACAGTAATAGAAATTCTGTATTTGAAATTGAAAAATTTCTCATTTTCAGTAGAAGGTCTATAAAATCCATTTCTTATAGAAATTGTTTCTGAAATTTCTAAAAATGAATCCCCTCTTCCTTAAATCATAAATATCTTTTCGAATCCATAAAAAAATGATGAGCGATTGAAAGAAGGAAGGAACGCGCAGTGATGTGGAATGCAAGGGTCGTCTGATAAATTAGGATCAATCACGCGGGCGTTATTTTCATTAAGTCGACATAGTTGGGTATCAACTCGTATTTGTTTCTTTGTGTTTATGTTTTTCCCTAAATTTCCTTAGAAAGATTTAACTTTCCTTTTTGACTCGCCATTACTTTGCATAATCAAAATTTTTTATTGCAGGAACATGATTTTTTCTAATTGATTATTCATAAAATCTCATGAAGATTCTGTACTGAAGATTGACATTCTCAATTTTTACGATCTCGTGTGCAACGTATATGAGAAATAAGTGTCTTACGAAATGACTCGTATAAATCGTTGCCAACTCTTTATAGTCATAACTTTTTGCTGCTTAAAAAACGATGCCTGAAGTGTCGAAGGTGCTAATCATTGCTAAGTGTCAGTCATATGTCGAGAAACGCGTAAACAACAGCAATTTAAGTCCTCTCCGCTTTTCCTCTAATGTTTTTGCCCATACTTTATATAATTTATCGGTCATAAATTAACGTCGTATTGTTTTGAAATATGCAATAAACAAATTAAACAAACAGTGGAAGCTTTAAATATTGAACTCCCTTAATCTGAATCAGCGATAAGTATACCACTAATTCCAAATCAGCGTATATACGCTGATGAACCAATAAGCTACATTGAAGTAGTGATATACTTATCACTGATTCAGATTTGCAGAGAAGATACTGATTTCTTGGAGATTGAAAGAGTAGTGATTGGCAGAAGTGATGGATGAAAATCTTGTGCCAGATGTGGCCTCAATTATGTTGATATTGGCTGCTTGTAAATAAAGTTTTGTCGAATGTATCTGGAGAATGACCTTGCCGGTAAAAAAAGGAGAGACTATCGTTTCCTGTTGCCTGGCCAGACAGACAGCCAAGCTAAGTGTCAGTGACGTTTCACTTTCGGACTTTGCTCGTCGACAATGATATTACACAGCACTATGAATTATGTTCATGACAATATCGCGGCATTACGGTATTATGGGTGAGCGTCAAGCACAACCTACCGCAATATAAGTCAAAGTCTACATGTCCAGGGTTATGTTTGGCCACCGGTATGTACACACAATTCGATATATATAGTGCACTAACCGGTGCATGTTACTCTTTTATTGTGATAGACTCAGATAGACTCGCTAATTAGTATTGCGTCTTGTACACGTGTTTTACAAATTAAATTAGAGGCACGGAATTTCAAATTTGATTGTCATGTACATATATTTTTCGGGCTCTTAATGCATTATTAACGATAGATGACTAATATCGACTTTCAAGCTTTGAAGCACTGTTCAACTTTTGGAAATTTCTTTCCTCGCAACCATTTGTTAATTACAAAATAAAATTTTCACGGAGTTACTTATTCATAGCTTCATTATTATACTTATTATCATAATCGCTTCATTGCCTTGATCCAGGGTCATATCTACATAATTAACACTTAAAAAACAACACAATGACTATGATTTTCGAAAAAAATCTAGTAGTAAATTTAAAAGAGAATAATGTATTTTTGAGAATGTCAATTCTTTTCCATTTGGAGAGTTTGAATTTGACTTGATTAGTTCTGTGGTTGTTGAATGGAGATAGAAAATAAGAAGTAGAAGTAGGTATGAGGAAATAAAATATGATATTACCTAATAATAAGATTCAAACATCACGCGTGGAGGATTTTGTCTTTTCTTGAAATTGAAATATAGCGACTGGTCTTCAAGGAAGTCCAAAGGTCGGGGAATGTAATAGGTATTAAGAATGGCTAAATGTGTATGTATAAAACAAAAGATAAGCAGGTGTTTACTCATTTATTTGGGAATAAAATAAAAAAAAGACATTACAACTTTCCAAGTGGCTGTTTGCGCGAAGCTTACAAATCAGCGTTCAAGTCATACACAGAAAAAACAAGGACTGAAAGTGTTTAGGCTGAAATTCAGTCTAAAAACTGTCTTAAACTGTAAACACTTTCAGTCCTTGTTTTTTCTGTGTACACTATTAAACACTAAAGTATTTGGATTCACGAAATGTGTATTTATTCTAAAAAGGGAATTGTGGAACAATTTTAAGAATTTATTTAAAAAGGATCTGTTTTGGTTGATTCATGGATGCTAAAAATGCTCCAAATTTCAATAAACATACACAATACTAAAAAAAATTAAAACTTGGTCATTAAACTTGAAAAAAAAGAATATTTTTTTCTGCAATTTTCTAGGATATAATTAGCGTAATAAAGGCATAAAAAGAGAATTTATGAAGGCATAGTGACACCTCGTAGTGTCAAGGCTGGTCGAGCCTTTTGTATTTTTTTTTTCTTTCCTTTTATGTTTATACGAGTCACTTGTATCGAGCTTTATAAAACCAGTCAGTACTACTCACAATCAGTAAGTTGACTTAAACCAACGAATGAAGAGAAATTACTCAATGCAATTTAACTAAACGATGTTATATTCAAATTGCACATATAGGAAAACCTCGCATATCCACAGCTTTGGTTATGACATGTATCTATTATGCATACATACATATGTACATTATTCGGTATATATACAGATTCGAGGCCATCACTTAAGTGTTTCTTCCTTGGAAATATTTGTTCTTTTAATATTTTGCCATTTATTTCAAAAGAGTGTTTTGAAATTTCTTTTTTTTTTTTTGTATTTTCAAACTTCTCTTTAATTCAAGTTTGCACATGCAAAAAAATTTTATCATTTGGGACGTTTCGGTGTTCAGGATACGCCAGACACGAGAATAATTTTTTTCAGTTTTTAATTGACGTTCAATTAATTATTGTCAAGAATGTGTTTTGATAAAATGTTTACTACACAATTACGTTTTTTAATAACCATGTGGATCATAAAAACAAAAACCTTGTGCACCTCGTCTGTCGGGAGTCGTAGGTCAAATTTTCTCGAGTTTTTTTACACATGAATGAGACACGCTTTGATTACGAGTCGCGATATTTAAAAAAAAGAATCCATGAATGTGATTGTCGGTAATTCCTATGGAGTGAATTCATTTTCATAATTAGTTGTTAAAGGCACACCGATTTAAGCAAAGACTGCCTTTTGAGCTTCTACTGGTGAATTAATCCTGTTGCAATCGGTTTTTTCCGCAAAGGTAGTCGATGCTCGTTAGTCCAATTTTTTTCAAAATGACTATTTTCGTCTCGTGGAATTTAATTTAGGTTTTAATTAAAATGCTTTCAGAGGAATCTTTTAAATTCATCTCTTTTCTCACTTACACAATTTTATTGATTGTCTGTAATCATAGATGCCAAAAATTGAAACACTCGTCTCCAGATTAAAAATTCAAAATTGTAATACATTTCGAAATTGATTTTGTCATGCATCTAACACGAATTGTGTGTGCAACTTTGCGTAATATTATGTCTTCCCATGAAATATTTTACGATTCAAGTATATTTTATTAAGATATACAAATCTGACATTTAAAAAAATTACCGAAATACTCGTAAAGAAATTATTTTTACGATAGATTTCACGTGAAATAAGAATAACGAATCACTTTGCAGCTCATGTATTATTTATAAGCACTTGAAGACATCGTTTAAAATTCCGCCGCTGGCATTGAAGCCTTTTTACATAGAGTCGTAAACGCAGTGTGCCATGTTGTATTTACTTTTGTGTTGGAGCAAAATTAGCATGATCAAATACTTTCTTGCACTACGACTGTCATATAGCTATGTTCGCGATTTTTGCTACAAATCTTTACCATTACATTTATTTTCACTTTTATTTACATCAGCAACTTGTATTAATACATAAATTAATTATTCAGTTGAGAGCAAACAGTTTCGTTCCAATTTAATCCGAATTTAAAAGAAGGATTCTACACTGAAAAAACAATTTGGCTTGACCAACAAAAATTTGGTTGGCTCAACAAAATAATTTTGTTGTTATTTGTGCAACCAAACTGTTTTGTTGTGCCAACAAAATTTTTTTGTTGAGTCATTTGGTTGGCCTAACAAAACTATTTGGTTGGCCTAACAAAACTATTTTATTGGCCCAAAAAAATTATTTTTTTGACACAAGGTATATAAAATTTAATAAACTGTTTTACCTAATTTTTAAATTATTTTTACATTATTTATACTTAATTTATATATATTTGTATTATTGC